>CM041801.1:38179339-38229016 GCA_023376895.1 Aspiorhynchus laticeps
AATAATGTAAAATAAACTAAACATTAACAAACATTAGAAACATGTAGGCTATTTATATTTCCCTCACTCCACAAAAAACCTGTAAATTTAAGTGTTCAGAACAGAAAAAGGAACAAAAATAAAAAATACAAAGTAAAAAACAAACACAAATTATTGTGGCATTCACTATAAACATTTATTATAAACACCCAGCTTAAATATTTAAAGCCAAACTGAAACTAGCGGTGTGGTTGCTGGAAAATGTGCAAAACAAACTCGCTTCCCGTTCTCATTCATCACCAACCCAAATGTTAATCAAATTGACCTTGATTGCTCTAGAAGTTGCCTTGGAAATCGCAGCATGTTTCAGATGATTAAAAAGAGACAAATTATTTTCATGTTTTCCCCATGAAATTACAGTGTCGGAGAGCAGGAGTATAACACCGTGTCCTAACTACACGCGACACGCAATAAAAGGTGTCTTTTTCATGTTAATCAGAGGTTTTGTCCTAACTAGCCGCGATATTGTTGGTTGTTTGCGCCATCGTAAAACAATTTTCACATACCTATTACATGTTTACCCTACTTACATCGTACCTCATGCTCGGTTTCTGTGTCCGCCTTCTTTGATTTGATTGGTCATCTCAGTGATTTTGATATTGATGAGCACTGAGGCAGACCAGAAATTGTAGATTTTAATTAAATAAAAATAAATAAAATGCAAAAGTATTTACTTTTTTCTTATGACACTTATGAAAGAAAACACTATATTTCTTACAGTCGAGCTGACTGTCGCTATAGTAATGAACGCAACTTTCATCGCACAAGTTCTAATTTCAGTGTTGTTTACTTTCAGTTTTCATTCTTACATTCTGCATTAACAGCAAGTCAAAAGGAGTAAGCTTTCAAATACATGCATTTTAAACGCTTATATTACGTTTTTGCCCTGTCCATGCAATGAATGCATGTAATTGATTGAGCTGGGTTTTCTAGAAAATTAATTCAACTGCTCAGATAATTTCAGTGGTAGGCTATGATACATATTTATGTATAAAATTCTTCATTACTCGCAAACTCCTCGTGATTGCGAGCAAATTCTGCCCGTTTTCGCTCATTGTCAGCCTCTGCTTTTCCGCAACAGCTTTCAGCTAATAAAAAAATGCTGCAATTTTCTGGTGTTATTTTATGATTGTTGGGCCAGTCTCCAGCTATTCTTAAACTTCTCAAAATACAATCCACTTCAGAATTGTTTTAATCACTGCACAAAATATATTCCTAACAATATTTTTTTCCGCTACCTCCAAATTCGTGACTATACAATTTTGGCCCCACTCTATACATCCCTCTCCCAAATAAAAGCTTTGTGGGAAGACGACTTAGAAATGGTTATTTCTGATGAGGTCTGGGAATCAGTCTTATATTGTCACACTCCTGCTAGGAAAACGAAGATAATCCAAAAGCGTTTGTATTTTAATAACAAATCCATAAGAAAACAAAGACTAGCACACAGAGTACGCAATAACCGACAACTGAATGAATTAAAGCGGGAACTTAAATAAGGTGACTAAATGAGGGTAATACAGGTGATGGTGGTTAACTAATAATGACTAAACGAGATCAGGAACATAACCAAATTTGGGCACACAGGCAGGGGCGTGTCTAGAGGGGGGGCACAGGGTGGCACCGGCCCCCCTCCAAAATATGCTTGGCCCCCCCTTGTGCCCCCCCCCCCCCCCAACAGCGCAGACTGATCTAACATCTGCGGTGCGTGTGCATTCAAAATTTCACGCGCTGACTCTGATGTTATACGCTAATTGGCAGCGTAGCACTGCTTGAAGTAGAACACACCTACTCACTGTCTGGTTCACTGCCAATAATTTCGCGAATATTTACGACGCCATTGGATTAGAGTGCTGTCAATTTAATAATGCGCAACGCCATTGGATTAAAGTGCTGTCAATTTGACAGCTCAAACAGGAGAAGCGCAATTTCGCAGGCTGCAGACCACATCTCTGTTCATTGTAAGTATTAAAATATTAGGCATTAAATAATTATTTAAGTGGTGCACCAGCACCGCTTAAAATAGAAATCGTTTCGTTTCTAGAAAATCCTAGAATCTCCCCTGCACACAGGAACTAAACCAGAACAGAAGACAGGAAAACGGCAACTAAAAGAAAACACAAGTCCATAACTGTGACATATATAGAATACACTTCACAATACAGAAGTCTTCAGTCTGTGCAAGACATAGACTTCTGCAGTGCAAAGTTGTACACAGTGTACACTGGACAAAGTTGAAACTATCTAAGCACTTTCAGCATATAGATCCTGCCTGTGATCGCTGTAGGTTTATTCCAGCCTCTCATGCACATATGTTTTGGTTCTGTGTAAAGCTTAGGGACTTCTGGTCCACTGTTTTTGAAACTGTCTCTGTTTTTCGGGTTTTTTTGTTATCAACATTTTTTTTTTTTTTCACATAATACAACACAGCATCCAAAATACAACAAAACAACAGACACATACTCAACATCTCAAAGTTCAATCAAAAGGGAGGGAGAGAGGGAAGGACAACAAAAATACAAAAGTCACTCCTCCATACAATCACGTATATCAAACAAAAAACACTGCCAAGCATCAATGGTCGAAGGCCTGGCCCCACCGACTTGCACCATTGTACATTCACAAGTCACTATTTGCAGGAGGCTACAGATCCAATATGTTTTTCTACACATGTGTGGTGTAAACCAGTTCTGTATTATTGTCTTCTTCGCAGCTGTAAAACCAGCAAACAACATTCTCTTTTGCATTGATCTTATACAGAGACCAGAATCATCATTAAGAAGACATAAACTTGGGTTAACAGACCAATCAATTCTCAGTAATGATGACAAAACCAGGTTTACATGTGTCCATAGACTAATGACGATAGGACATTCCCAAAACATATGAAGAAAAGTGCCTGATGAAGCAGTATTACATATATGGCAGTTAGAATGTGATTGTAGTTTCATTTTGAGTTATGTATGCGCTGTGAATGACTTTGAAGTGAATAAGACGATGAGCCAGATTTGTAGATGTTAAAATGAGATTAGACCATACTCTCTCCCAGTCGACAGATTAATTAAGGTCAGATAATTCCCTATTCCAAATAGTTTTAATAGAAAGAGGTTTTGTAATGCAATCAATAATTTTATTATATATTAAGGAAACAGATGGCCGACCAGCAGATGGTGCAATCCAGTCCCGCATAGGATGAGAGGAAATAGTGTCAGGGTTGGGTGAAGGGATAGAGCGAGGACTCAATTGCAGGAGGAAAATAGGGCTTTATTCTCATAAAACAAAATCAATAAACAAACAAAAACTACCCCGTAGGGGAAAACAGACTGGCAGGACAATGCAAGGCAAGGCAGGACAATGCAAGGCAATGCAAGGCAAGGCAGGACAGGACTTCACACAGGGTAACATCGACGACGAACTAGCACGGGACTGCAAACACAAGGAGATTATAAAGGGAGCAAATGAGGATGGTAATGAGGAAAACAGGTGGGGCAAATTAACCAATAATCAGGTAACAAGATGGGTGGGGTCAAGACAATTGACATGAGAGCACATGGCACACAGAAACTAAGACAAAAGCCATGTGCTCACACAAAACGAAAACACAAGCACATGGCCAGCAAAACAAATCACCAGCCATGTGCAAAACAGGACATGAACACGCAGCTAATGAGAACACTCATAAGCTGCGTGTTCACACAAGACATGACAACATAAAAGCACGCAGCCAATGAAAAACACGAGCTGCGTGCCACATAGTACAAGACATAACATGAATGCACACAGCCGATAAAAACACGGACTGCGTGCAACACCACACACACACAACACACGTGGACAAGAGAGCGCCGAGTGAACTCGAGCCGCACGCTCACACAGTGAGACATAACATGGAGCGCGATTGTACGAACCCCGACACGAAACCGAAACTCAAGACATGAGTGCCGGGATCCGAACACCACGCTCCAACACAAAACAAGGCACGCAGACAAGAGAGCGCGCAGCTCGAGCACACTCGAAACCGCACGCTCACCAGAAAACAAGACAAGAAGGGAGTGTCAGAGCTCTGTCACAAAACCACGAATAAACTAGACCGAAGCGACAGAACCCTGACAAATAGAAGATGCCCACGGAACGTCATATGCTTTGAGAGCAGATCGCAATTGAAGAAAAACAAAATATGCAGATGTTGGTAGACAAAATTTGGTTCTTAATGTCTGAAATGAACAGAGGCTCTGGTTATCATATATATCACCGCACGTGTTTACATCTAAAGAAGACCAAGACCGTTGGACAAATGGACGATTTCCACATACAAAATTAAAATTGTGCCATAAATGTGTACTGTTACAAAAATTAAAGGGTCCTCCTATCCGACGTTCAACCGTTTTCCAGGTTTTAATAGAGTTAGCCACAACCGGACCAAATTTATAATTATCCCCTTTTTTTCCTGTGCCAGTAAATAAAATATCTTGAAGTCTATTTGGTTTAACCTTGTCAGCTTCAATCACCCTCCATGAAACTGTAGATTGAGGATCAACCCAATTATGAAGAGCCTTAAACTGGAACGACCAATAATACAGTTAAAAATTTGGTACAGCCAGTCCTCCTGCGCTATTAGTATGTTGTAATGTGGTAAGTTTAATTCTGGGGCATTTATCAATCCAGATAAACTTAGAAATTATGGAGTTGATCTCCTTAAAGTAACCTGGAGGGGGAGAAAGTGGTAGCATAGAGAAAAAAAAAATTAAATCGAGGTAACAAATTCATCTTAACAGTGGAGATTCTTCCTTGGAGAGAGACTTTAAGATTCTTCCATCTTTGAATGTCATTTTTTACCTTAACTAAAATGTTATTAAAATTGTCTCTGGCAATCTTATGAATGTTTTTATATATGGTAATGCCCAAATAGATGAAAGATTCCTTAATAGGGATAAATGAGGGAATAGAAGAATTAACTTTAACATTGTTAATTGGCATTAAAGCAGATTTGCTCTGATTTATTTTATATCCTGATAAGCTACTAAAATTATCAAATTCCTAAATTATACTAGAGACTGAAACATCAAAGTGGTCTAAAAATACAACCCCAAATCAGAAAAAGTTGGGACAGTATGGAAAACGCAAATAAAAAAAGAAAGTAGTGATTTCTAAATTTACTTTGACTTGTATTTCATTGCAGACAATATGAACACAAAATATTTCATGTTTTGTCTGGTCAACTTCATGTCATTTGTAAATATACATCCTTTCCTGTCATTCAGACCTGCAACACATTCCAAAAAAAGTTGGGACAGTAAAGCATTTACCACTTTGTAATGTTGCCATTCCTTTTCACAACACTTAAAAGATGTTTAGGGACTGAAGACACCAAGTGATGAAGTGTTTCAGGTGTAATTTTGTCCCATTCTTCCTGCAAACCTGTAAGGTGGGCAACAGTACGGGGTCTTCGTTGTCGCATTTTGTGCTTCAAAATGCGCCACACATTCTCTATTGGAGACAGGTCGGGACTGCAGGCAGGCCAGTCAAGTACCCGTACCCTCTTCCTCCGCAGCCAGGACTTTGTAATTTGTGCAGAATGTGGTTTTGCATTGTCTTGTTGAAATATGCATGGACGTCCCTGGAAAAGATGTCTTCTTGAAGGCAGCATATTGTGCTCTAAAATCTCTATGTACTTTTCAGCATTAATGGTGCCATCACAGAAGTGCAAGTTACCTTTGCCAAGGGCACTGACACAACCCCATACCATGACAGACCCTGGCTTTTGGACTTGTTGCTGGTAACAGTCTGGATGATCCTTTTCTTCTTTGATCCGGAGCACACGGCGTCCATTCCTCCCAAAAAATACCTGAAATACTGATTCATCTGACCACAGTACACGTTTCCACTGTGTGATGGTCCATCCCAGATGCCTCCGAGCCCAGAGAAGTCGACGGCGCTTCTGGACACTGTTAACATAGGGCTTCCTTTTGGCACAGTACAGTTTTAACTGGCATTTGTGGATGTAACTACGTATTATGGTACTTGACAAAGGTTTGCCAAAGTAGTCCTGAGCCCATGTGGTGATATCGCATATAGATGAATGACGATTCTTGATGCAGTGCCGCCTGAGGGATCGGAGATCACGGTTGTTCAGCTTAGGCTTGCGCCCTTGTCCTTTACGCACTGAAATTCCTCCAGATTCCTTGAATCTTTTAATTATGTTATGCACTGTTGAAGGTGAAATATCCAAATCTCTTCCTATCTTTCTTTGAGGAACATTGTTTTTAAACATTTCAATAATTTTCTCACGTATTTGTTGGCAAACTGGCGATCCTCGGCCCATCTTTGCTCCTAAAGGACTAGATCTTTCTTGGATGCTGCTTTTGTACCAAATCATAATTACAATCACCTGTTGACATCACCTGTTTCAAATCACATCATTATTTAACCAATTTACCTCATTACTAGCCCTAAATTGCTCCTGTCCCAACTTTTTTGAAAGCGATTTGTAAGCGTCCCGGAAGGGGGAGTAGCAATGGTCCAGTACACGATCACCACGCGTGTTGATGGTGATGTGTTGAAAGTAAAACGAAAGTCTTAAAATCCACATGAGAACTCACACTGGAGAGAAGCCTTTCACCTGCCAACAGTGTTTGAAGAGTTTCACTCAAAAACATCATCTTAAAGTCCACATGAGAGTTCACACTGGAGAGAAGCCTTATACATGCACTCATTGTGGAAAGAGCTTCACAACAGCAAAGAACCTCAGGTGTCACATGAGAATTCACACCGGAGATCACATGTGATCAGTGTGGAAACAACGGGTGCTTCTCAATATCCCTCCTCGCTTCCTCGCTCCTCCGTCCTCCATTCTATGACCCGGAAACCGATCGAGCTCAGCCATCTTGAAGGACATCTCAATTCTCTAATTGCACAGTGAGGAAGTGAGGAACGAGGAGTAAGGAGCCTTCCAGAGGAGCTCTGAGCGAGTATACACAGGTGTATCCTATGCGGAAGTCTTTTTCATCGAAAAACCTGACGCACGTGTAAATTCTCCTCCCCTTTCTCATCTGTTGTAATAATTTAAATTTATATTTCACCTTTGCAATTTAAATAAACCATACATGCCATATATTTCAACAGGGCATTTTGCTTTATTAATATTTATTTTGAATGTCTTAAAAAACAAACTTTAACAACATAAGTGCAGATCCATTTTGCTCAGCTGATGACGCTCTGAAGTGACGCTAAAGGGAGCGAGGATATATCATTTCACTTGATTCAATTCCTCTGTCCTCGTGTCTTTTCCGTGCATCCTTCCCTCGCATCCTGAAGGGGTGGAGCTAAGATGTGAGGAAAGGACGCAAGGAAAGGAAATGAGGATGCACAAAAGTTTCAAGAAAAAAATAATAATAATCCCTTAACTGTCACTTGAGTTCACCCAAGAAGTGTGGAAATAGTGTCAGCCTAAGCCAGGGGTCAGCAACATTTGTTATGAAGTGCCATTTTTAAGTTTCCTAGTTAATCCCTGTGCCACAACCCATATACCATATATTGTAAATATTTGTTCAGATTGCACCTCTTTTTTTTTTTTTACAATTGGATAGCACATGAACGTAATGCACATGAACACAGTTATTTTGATGTGTGTGGAATGTGAACAGGGCCTCTTGTCGGCATTTATAGCCTAGTGCAGGGGTCACCAAACACAGTCCTGGGGGCCACTGTCCTTCAGAGTTTAGCTCCAAAACCAATTAAACACACCTGAACAGCTACAGATCTGGCCACTGAGATTGCGTGCGTGCAGTAAGCGGATTACGCGTGACCACAACATATTGCGCAGGGTCGCAGGGGATGCTCTAACACAGGAAAGACATGATCAGTAGGGGACAGTCACGTAACGTACTGAACTGAAGCGGCAGAGAACATTAATCACGTGAGCTGTAGTCTATTGAAGCTTATTGCGTGTACTATGTGAAGGCCAATAAAATATTCATAATTCTGTTATCAATAGTATTATTACATGTTTATCATGACAAAGTAGGCTATTACTCTACAGCCTTATTTTTGTCATGCTTCTCTACATTGTGGATCATCTAAAATCACATCTAAAACTTAGCTTAATGTGGTAAGAACTATGACCAGAAAACCAACATATAGTATTTTACCACACTCCTCTTGTCTTATGCACAATTTACTACAAAAACAGACACAGACAAACTAAAGAGACCATAAAAGCAATTCAGTTTAATTTTAAAAGTGTAAATTCCCATGTTGCTGGCGAAGGCTGTTTACACTAAGAGAACAAAGACATTTTCACAAGTACATCGTGTGTTATGGGAAGTGTTCCCGGTTCCGGTTGACCTAATTAATGCAGCCTAACAATCCTTTAATGGATTTGAATAATAGAAGTGTAGTAGTGTGTTATGTGCAGTGTTGGGCATGTTACTTTAAAAAAGTAATTAGTTATAGTTACTAGTTACTTCTCACTAATAGTAACTGAGTTACATCATTATAAAAGTAACTAATTACCAGGGAAAGTAACTATTGCGTTACTTTTTTTTAAAAAAAAGTCAAATAAATGTCCAAATGTCAAATAACTTGGATGCCCCCATATTAAACATGTTTAATGAATTAAATGGACACTAAATATAATAAAATATTATTGTAAAACATTGTACATTAATCGACACTATTTATCTACTGACACTTAGCATCAGTAAGTCAAGCATTATAATATGATATTATAATAATTTAGCATTATATGATGATAGAACTTTAGTAATTAGAATAACCAAGTATGAATTCATATTTGTCATGTTGACTGAACTTAGGACTGGTGCTTAAGATATTGTTTGTCATTTAGTGTTTCTAAAAAAAAAGAGGGGAAAAAATTGATAAGATAACAAAACTACTACGAATTATACCACTAATAACAATATAAAACGCACTGAGGATAAAGGAGCTGCTAGGTTCATGAATATTAATCACATTGTATGGGTTCGCTCGAAATGATTTGCTGAAATCAAAACAGGGATGATAATAGGTGAGCGCCGGCCAATGAGATTGTCGTGTATGTGTGTGTGTGTGTGTGAGACAAAGCTACGGCAAGCCGCGCGCTTCACACTAGAGTTTACGGTACGTCAAATACAGCTACACTGCGCATCCATTCAGATGAACTGAAAAATAAAATTATAATAATATTATAATAAATTATAGTAACGCCGTATTTTATTGTCAGTAACGGTAACGGCGTTGTAACGGGGGAAACAGTAATTAGTTTGATTACTCGTTACTGAAAACAATAACGCCGTTTATTTATAACGCCGTTATTCCCATCACTGTACGCCAGGTTAAAGAGATGGGTCTTTAATCTAGATTTAAACTGACAGAGTGTGTCTGCCTCCCGAACAGTGTTTGGTAGATTGTTCCAGAGTTTGGGAGCTAAATAGGAAAAAGATCTGCCGCCCGCAGTTGATTTTGATATTCTAGGTATTATCAAATGGCCAGAGTTTTGAGAACACAGCGGACGTGAAGAACTATAATGTGATAAGAGCTCGCTCAAGTACTGAGGAGCTAAACCATTCAGGGCTTTATAAGTAATTAACAAGATTTTAAAATCTATACAATGTTTAGTAGGGAGCCAGTGCAGTGTTGACAGAACCGGGCTAATGTGCTCATACTTCCTGGTTCTAGTAAGAACTCTAGCTGCTGCATTTTGAACCATCTGTAATTTGTTTATTAAGCGTGCAGAACAACCACCCAATAAAGCATTACAATAATCTAACCTTGAGGTCATAAACGCATGAATTAACATTTCTGCATTTGACATTGAGAGCATAGGTCTCAGTTTAGATATATTGTTTGAGATGGAAGAACGCAGTTCTACAAATGCTAGAAACGTGGCTGTCAAAGGAGAGATTACTATTAAATAGCACACCTAGGTTCCTGACTGATGACGCAGAATTTACAGAGCAGCCATCAAGTGTTAGACAGTGTTCTAGGTTATTACTTGTGGGGGTTTTAGGTCCGATAAGTAACACCTCTGTTTTTTCAGAATTTAGCAGTAAGAAATTACTCGTCATCCAGTTTTTTATATTGACTATGCATTCCAGTAGTTTCTCAATTTGGTGTGTTTCACCAGGCCGTGAAGAAATATAGAGCTGAGTATCATCAGCATAACAGTGAAAGCTAACCCCGTGTTTCCTAATGATATTTCCCAAGGGTAACATATAAAGCGTGAAAAGTAACGGCCCTAGTACTGAGCCTTGAGGAACTCCATACTGCACTTGTGATTGATATGATACCTCTTCATTCACTGCTACGAATTGATGGCGGTCAGATAAGTACGATTTGAACCATGCTAATGCACTTCCACTAATGCCAACAAAGTTTTCTAGTCTATTCAAAAGAACGTTGTGATCGATAGTGAATAATTCACAGTTGTTGTTTGGGACTGACAGCAGTTGCTTACAGGTGAGAGACTTGAAATGATTTATTTATTCAGCAGATTAAAACATCTGCTTGAATACATCTGTTATGAATGAACAGCTGAAGTCACAACCGCATTCAGGACACTAGAGCGACAGAATCAAAAATAGCGTCATAACACCGGGAAGTTTTATCACAGTTGACAGCCTGTTTTTAAATAAATGAGCCCAGTCGAGGCTTGTCCTATCCATCACACAGTTAAACAACTAACAATGACTTTAATGCTTTGTTAGCGAGTGCAGAGAGTGTGTTTGGTGTGCGCGTCTCAGAGCTCGCGTCCATGGCACTGACGGCAGCTCCGGTGGATCTTAAGATGAACGTGAATCATTTCTCCTTCTCTGTCACTGTAACCCGTCATGATTATATAGGTAACTCGATGTCCCGTGGTGTCCCATTCATTCAGTGCAGCTTTGAATGCGGTTGTGAATCCTGACAATGTAAAGGCGTCAGTTTGGATATATATATGTGGTTCTGACGGTCGTATAATAATAGAATGCTCTATGAAAGCTCTATGAAGTGTTGTTTCTGATGGGGCTATAGCCTCATCTAGCCCCGCCCCTAGCGCCTCCATTGACCATGCAGTTCTTCCAGAAAATGGGGCAGTGGTACTTGTGAGATCATTTGACGATGTGGGGCTTGACACAGGCTACAGCTTTATCGATCCAGTTAGCACTGCCAAATTTACCATGATTAAAGTCCGTGTAAAGTGATATTAAAATATGTGTTCTTAGTTTGTCACACAACAGAAAAATGTGTTATTAACCACCCAGCCAAATTTGAATGATAAAAAAAACGCCAAGTAACTAAAATAAGTTATCAAAATCTTTGAAAAATAAGCAGGACTCTCTGCTCTCAAACGCTGGAGGCGTGTCGGCGCTGAAACCACGCCCACTCGCGGGAAAGCGGCCGACTCTCTCAACTGTCAAATACCGCTACAACCTGAATGGATGCTACTGATGCTACCTCTAGTAGCTTGATTGGATTTATACAGCCATACATGTTTGAGCGTGCAAGTTCGTTATTTAATTGTAGACGCGCGGCAAGCACGCTCAACGCGCGTCAGCACTGCAGTGAGTTGAAACCTTCTCGTCGTCAAGGCGAGCGCGGCTCATGGTTGCTTAGCAACGGCAAACACCACGAGAGCGCAAGCTCCGGTGCGCTTTGAAAGAAGAGAAAGCGGTTCAGCTCGCGTTTCTAGATGCGAATTGTGAACGCTCCATGTTTTTAGATTGTATGTATTCTGCCACATATCGATGTCTCTGGGCTAAGACCCGGGTATCATTCACCCCAGAACCGTCCCTGCCTAGAATCTGTATATCTAACATCACAGACAAACTAAGACCTTGACCTCTCAACATAGTTATTATAGTGTTAGGGGCGGGGCCACGCTCGGTGGCCACTGTTTTAGCCCTGCCCCAAAAAATCCTGAACACAGAATTGGTGAAAAACGGTTTAACGGTTTAACTCCACAATTCAGTACTACATAGTTCAGTCTTTGTAATGTGTTTCAGCAATGCATTTCTAACATTTGTAATGTGTTTAGAAACAATTCTCATAATTCTCTTTACACAGACTTTAAAGACAAACAGGGACTACTGTCTCTGGGATAGTCAAGAGCCCCATTCACACTGCACGTTGGTCCCGGAAAATTGCCGGAGTGCTTCTGTGTGAACGCAAACACGTCCCGGGATTAATTCCGGGATTGATCCCGGGTTGGGGACCTAGTAACATTGCCGGGTTCAGTCCCGGAACGAGCGCTGTGTGAACAAAAGCCGGATCAATGCCGTAAAGGGTGTGTCGTAGTGATGACGCACTTTATCGTTCGACTGTTTTACCGGGTGTTTTGAAGGCAGATCAACGTTCACACGACGAAAAATGTGTAAACTGGAATGAAGCAGCGATCAGGGAGCTCCTCACTATCCGCGCTGAAGCTGAAATCATTCTCCAGTTTAGTGACATGGTGAGCGCGCATTATACACGTCACGTGAAAGGTCACGTGTCTTTACGGGTTGTGTGTGAACGCACGCACATATTCCGGAAAATCACTGGCAGTGTGAATGCAGCAAATCTGACGATCCGGGAACAAATGCCGGAACACATTACCCGTGTGTTTTCCGGAATCTCTGTGTGAAAGGGGCTAAGGAGAGCTGTATTTTGAGTGAGGTCAAATTAATTAAATGCACTGAAATAAAAACAACTTGTGTTTACTTACGGAGTACATAACTTACTCTGCATTCAACCGAACAAATGGGAGGTTGATTTAATAGCCGTGTGAATGGTGATGCATGTGAATAAAGTTACATTGTATACTGTGGTACATCTGCCATATATTCATATTGTTTATTTATAAGTTAGTTTATTTTAGCAAGTTTATAGTACACTTTGGTTACTGTAGGACTTTGAGGACACACGTCTTGTGGTTTTGCATGTTTAAGTCTGTAAAACTGCTTTGGTTGTTGATTAGACAGTCTACATTTACATTTAGCAGACGCTTTTATCCAAAGCGACTTACATTGCATTCAAGTTACAGTTTTACATTTCATCAGCTTTTGCTTTCCCTGGGAATCGAACCCATGATCTCAGCGTTGCTAGCGCCATGCTCTACCAGTTGAGCTACAGGAAAGCTGTTTAGTTTATTGTTTGCGAAAGTTTAAAGTGCACTGTGGATTTAATTCTTGGCATGATTGTATTGTACAACAGTAGGTTATTAATTTTTGCAATATGCATTTTAATTAAACATTGACAAATAATAGATATTTTTTTATATGTGATATGTAATGTGTATATAACATTTTCAGTAATACTTACATATTTACAGTTCATGTGTGATACAATTAAATTATTTTAACATGAATGCGGGAAGAATGAAAAATTCTGTACAGTGCAATATATCAAATCCACTGTGAAATAAAAGTGCAAGTAATTCTACAACTTATACTGTGTATCCCTGCACAGAACACAGCAGGAATTCCTGCAGGACTTTTATTTGTAAGAGCAGGACTTTTATTTTGATGGGGTGACATGACATCATAAGCCTGCGCTGCTCCTGCATCTGTGACTCGGCTGAAGAAAGGTTTGTTTTTTTAATCATGTAGCATAAAGTGTTTAATTCAGTGCTGCCCGTTTGTGTTAGTGCACTTTTTAATGCATCAGTTATTTTCGAATGTAATATTGTGATGTATTTACTGGCATTAATGGACATAGCTGTTATGAGTGAAGCACAGAAACACTCATTTGCTCCCTTTATAGTGAAGCTGTTCATCATACACACTTGTGGTCTCTGCACTTGACCACTTACTGTATTTGACCCAAGTGTTCAAGTGAGGATGAAGACCACAAGTGTGTCGAACTTTCATTACCAGATTACTAATATAGTGTTGTAAAAAATGTTTACATCATTTTTATTTTAAATACATTGCCTTTTAAAATCAACTTCTAAATGTCTGTTCAGTAGTCCCTATAACATGACATGAATTTTTAATTTATTGGTGCACCAATAAAACGTAAAAACGTTATAGTAAAAAATATTATTAATAACGCTCACCTGGAGGGCAAAACTAAGCTTTGCTCCATTGACCGACAGTTATTTTTACACAGATTGCATTAAGTAGTAATGTAGTAAAACACAGATATTAAAAGGCGAGATTCAGTGGACACCTTATTGATGATGTATATTTTGTACAGGCACGAAGATGAAGCAGAATATAAACACAATGTGCAAAGTTTCACATTAAATGCTTCCCATAGAAAAGCATTATAAGGAAATCACTGAACCGTTCATATTCCGGCCTCATTTGTTTTGTCTATGTAAACTATGCTTTATTAATATGGTGTTTACTGAATTTGATCTTTTAATATTACTGTTTTAAATATATTAAGGCACTTTAAGTGTTTTTACAACATTTTGTCGCACTGTTTGATTGAAATATTGCCGCGGGTGATTAATATGGATTGCAAATGGCCAAAACTTGCATTTTGTTCAGAAATACCTTTGTTTTATTCTTTTGAGAGGTGATCTAAATATTGGCGGCTGGGAAACAGATGGATAATTGACACGCTTGTGCTGCAGTTCTATGGATGTTTTGCCCTCCAAGCCTTCGAGCCGGTCACGTGACTGAAAACTATCAATAGTTTGGATTGAAAAATATAAAGGATTTAAACACATTTACACAGAAAGATGCAGAAAAGAGCTGTCCATGACTAGAGGACAAAACATCTTGTCATATCAGTGCGAGTGAAAGCTGTGAAGTTAATTCATATGAGTGAAAATAAGCTATATTTACAGAGACTCATCATGCATGTTTAATGCTTTATCTATTGATTCTAAAGTTTATTTATATTGCATATTATCTGTATATATATTCATATATGGGGATCTGGGGGAGAGACATTGTCTCTTTGGCCAAATGTTGGTTTTTCTTGAAGTTTATTGGAGTTTTAATCATCTGAATCACAGCAGACTGAAGACACATCAGTGTAAATACAACAAGAACAACAACACAAGCATCTGAAATTACAACACATACACTCACACTGCGTAGGCTATCAAAATCAATACAGACCACACAATTTTGAGTGTTTTTGTCTAATCAGGTCATTAACTCTCACTCTGACTGACTCCCTTACTAGTGTGCTGACTACTGAACTAGGGAGCTGACTACTGAACTAGGGAGCTTATTAGTGTGCCGACTACTGAACTAGGGATCTTACTAGTGTGCTGACTACTGAACTAGTGTGCTGACTACTGAACTAGGGAGCTGACTACTGAACTAGGGAGCTTATTAGTGTGCTGACTACTGAACTAGGGAGCTTACTAGTGTGCTGACTACTGAACTAGGGAGCTGACTACTGAACTAGGGAGCTTATTAGTGTGCCGACTACTGAACTAGGGATCTTACTAGTGTGCTGACTACTGAACTAGTGTGCTGACTACTGAACTAGGGAGCTTACTAGTGTGCTGACTACTGAACTAGGGATATTACTAGTGTGCTGACTACTGAACTAGTGTGCTGACTACTGAACTAGGGAGCTTACTAGTGTGCTGACTACTGAACTAGGGAGCTTACTAGTGTGCTGACTACTGAACTAGTGTGCTGATTGAGACGCACACAGAGATCTGTCTGTTAATTATTCTCATCTTAAACACACAGAAAAACTCCTGCTGAAGCACACGGTTATAAAGATGACGTTTATTAAAGAGGAGAGAGAAGAGATGAAGATTGAAGAAGATTTCAATCATGAAGATACTGAGACACAAACAGGTCTGTTTCATTCTCAAAGTCTTTCTTCAGTCATGAATCTCTTTATTGTATTTACTACATGTAACTCGTGACAAAATGAATGACATTAATAATCTCAAGACAGTGTTAACTACAGCTACTCACAAATCATGCAACCAACTGGACCTTATTTACACACGACACTGCTCCACTGATCATGTACTGGTTACTCCACTGCACACCTCTGATCACTTCCTCCTCACTCTTAACCTCAACATGATTCCTGACACAACACATACCCCTCCACATGTCATCTTTCGACGTAACCTATGCTCTCTCTCACCCTCCTGGCTATCTGCTATGGTTTCATCTTCGCTTCCTCCCCCTGAACAGCTAGCATCTCTTGATGCTAACAGTGCTACTGATACTTTCTGCTCCACTCTTACATCTTTAGACACTGTCTGCCCCTTGTCTTCCAGACCTGCCCGTACCACGCCTTCTGCCCTTTGGCTGTCTGATGTTCTCCTGCGAACATCGTTCTAAGCTCAGGGCTGCTGAAAGGGTATGGCACAAATCAAAAAATCCTGCTGACCTTAATGTGTATTAGTCTCTCCTCACTTCTTTCTCTGCTAATGTCTCCAGTGCTAAAAATACATAATATCATCATAAAATTACCAACTCGTCTAACTCTTAAATGCTCTTTTAAACATTTTCCTCCCCCTCCTCCATCAACTCTAACAGCTGACGACTTTGCCATGTTCTTCATTAATAAAAATAAAACCATCAGTGCACAATTTTCCACACCACAATCTGTCAAGCATATCTTACCAGCAAACATACACTCGTTCACATCCTTCTCTTCACTCTCTGAGGCAGAAGTCTCTAAACTCATCCTTTCCAGTAATCCTACTACTTGTCCGCTTGATCCTATTCCATCTCATCTCCTTCAAGCCATTTCTCCTGCAGTTGTACCTGCACTCACTCACATCATTAACACATCCCTTCACACTGGAGTTTTTCCCTCAGCATTTAGACAAGCTTGTATAACCCCACTACTTAAAAAACCAACCCTTAACCCATCTCTTTTAGAGAACTACAGAACGGGTTCCCTTCTTCCTTTCATTGCAAAAACACTTGAACGAGCTGTGTTCAACCTAGTCTCTGCCTTTCTCACACAGAACAACCTCCTTGACAGCAACCAGTCTGGTTTCAGATGTGGACATTCAACTGACACTGCCTTGCTCTCAGTTGTTGAAGCCCTAAGACTGGCAAGAGCGGCTTCCAAATCTTCAATACTAATCTTGCTGGATCTGTCTGCAGCTTTTGATACGGTCAACCACCAGATCCTCCTGTCAACTCTATTGAGAAAGGGCATCTCAGGAACCGCACTCCAGTAGTTTGAGTCTTACCTCTTAGATAGGTCCTTCAAGGTATCTTGGAGAGGTGAGTTATCTAAGTTGCAAAATCGAACTACTGGGGTGCCTGAGGGCTCAGTTCTTGGACCACTTCTCTTCTCTGTCTGGCATCACTAGGTTCTGTCATTCAGAAACATGGCTTTTCATATCACTGCTATGCTGATGACACTCAACTCTACCTCTCATTCCATCCTGATGATCCGACGATAGCTGCTCACATCTCAGCATGTCTAACAGACATTTCTTGCTGGATGAAGGACCTTCAACTCAACCTTGCCAAGACAGAACTGCTTGTTGTTTCAGCAAACCCATCACTTCATCACAATTTCACCTTCCAGTTAGGCTCATCAACCAAAACTCCTTCAAAAACTGCCAGAAACCTTGCAGTTGTGATTGATGTTCAGCTGACTTTCTCAGACCACATTGCTAAAACTGCCCTGTCCTGCAGATTTGCTTTATTCAACATCAAGAAGATCAGGCCCTTTCTTAATGAACATGCTTCACAACTCGTTCAAGCTCTTGTTCTGTCCAGGCTGGACTATTGCAATGCTCTCTTGGCAGGTCTTCCAGACAGTTTTATCAAATCTTTACAATTAATCCAGAACACAGCAGCAAGATTAATTTTTAATGAGCCAAAAAGAATGCACGTCACACCTCTGTTCATCAATTTGCACTTGCTACCAATCGCTGCTCGCATAAAATTCAAGGCATTAATGTTTGCCTACAAAACCACCACAGGCTCTGCACACCTTTACCTAAATTCATTACTTCAGACTTATGTGCCCTCTAGAAGCTTGCGTTCTGCAAGTGAACATCGCTTTATTGTTCATCTCAATGAGGCACAATCTTTTTCACAGACTTTTAAATGTTCCCTCCTGGTGGAATCCTGTTGTGGCCTCGCGGCAGCAGAATATTCAGTGGTAACAGGCATTTTGATGGACTACCTGCTTTTGTTTTTTTGATGTTTTACATGTCTAAAGGCATTCTTATCTTTGTGACATTAAACTGGTGTTAACTTTCATTTGTTTCTGTTCACTCTAGACCTGATGGCACTAAAAGAGGAGAGTCAAGAACTGGATGAAATGAAAGAGAAAAATCAGGATGAGAAAGATTGTGACCTCATGGCTGGAGAAAAATCTTTTAGTTACTCACAGTCTTATAAAACAGAAAATACAAACCTTAAAGTCCAGATGAGTGTTCACACTGGAGAGAGCCCTTTCACCTGTCAACACTGTGGGAAGAGTTTTATTAGAAAAGAAAGCCTTAATGTCCACTTGAAAATCCACACTGGAGAGAATTTGTTCATGTGTCCTCAGTGTGGAAAGAGTTTTACACAGAAAAAAACACTTAATGCCCACATGAGGATTCACACTGGAGAGAAGCCTTATTCCTGCAAACTGTGTGAGATGAGCTTCAGACGAAGAGAAGGTTTTAGGTCTCACATGACGGTTCACACTGGAGAGAGCCCTTTCACGTGCCAACAGTGTGGAAAGGGTTTTAATCGAAAACAAAGCCTTAATGTCCACTTGAATATCCACACTGGAGAGAAGCCATTCATATGCCCTCAGTGTGGAAAGAGTTTTACACAGAAATCAACCCTTAATATCCACATGAGAGTTCACACTGGAGAGAAGCCTCATATCTGCAAACTGTGTGGGAAGAGTTTCTCAGTAAAAGGAAGTCTTAAAATTCACATGAGAATTCACTCTGGAGAGAAACCGTTCATCTGCTCTCAGTGTGGAAAGAGTTTCAAACAGAAAAAAGAACTTGATGGCCACATGAGAGTTCACACTGGAGAGAAACCGTATGATTGTGATCAGTGTGGAAAGAGTTTCGGATATAAATCACACCGTAATAAACACATGAGGATTCACACAGGGGAGAACTGTTTTATATGTCCTCAGTGTGGAAAGAGTTTCTCACACAGAGCAAACTTTGACAATCACATAAGATTTCACACTGGAGAGAAGCCTTTCACCTGCCCTCAGTGTGGAAAGAGCTTCACAGTTAAAGGAAACCTTAAGCTGCACATCAGAGTTCACACTGGAGAGAGGCCTTACAAGTGTCTTAAGTGTGAAAAGAGTTTCAAAAATAACACAAGCCTGAAACGACATTTGCAAACTCATTCTGGAAATAAACTACCATTGTCCACGGTGTGACAAGAGTGTGGCATTCACTCTGGTGCAAGACAATTTGATTGTGATCATTCTAATAAGTACCAGGGGTGCAAACTTGTCACCTTTCGCCGAAATTCGCCGTTTTCACCTTGAAATAGGTCATTCGCGTGAATCGTGCAGATCTGTAAAAAAAAAAAAAAATTTGAGGAGGAGGAGGGGGGGGGGGTCGTCATCGGATCTGGAGTCATCTGTGTCACGTCACCTGCAGCGTCTTTTCCCCCTGTTGGCAATGGCAGGAATGGACCCGCTCTACTCTGTCTCTGATTGGCTTACCTTGGGGTCGAAGCCCGCACCGGTGCGGGCTGTCTCCTATTTTCTTTATGACCGCGAAAATAACTAAATATACTCTTGTCAGTTTTGATTGTACAGATAAGAATAAGGTATCATTTGAAACTGCAAAGGGTCTACATTTATTTCTGTATAGTCATAATAACAACGAAATAATGTGCTTTTCTAAAATTAATAAAATAAACGGGGTGCGTTCTCTGCCGGCTCTGTCTCTGTCACCTTTCTTCACAGACACGTAAATAAAACAACCTGAATCTCCGCGAATACTCGCCTCAAATACATGAGAAATATATGTATAGAAAGCTTAAAATGTCTACTTTTAAAGGAAGTAAGTTACGTCCAAAACAAATATTATATGTTAAAGTAATCCGTATGAAACTGATGCGATGTCCAGTCTTCCCGTCTCAACTCATATCTAATACGGTCCCGCGCCGCTCGCGCCTTTCAGATTCAAACATCACGTGAGGCGCGTGAAACTAATGCTGCATCGCTGGTAAACAAACAATTTTATCCCGGCTACTTTCTGTTTCTGGAAGATCTGCTGAGAGAAATAACCCAGAATTTCAAAATGTGTGTTTGTTTTTTGTTGTTTTCCTTCAGACCACATAAACAATATACACTAAGAAAATGCCAGGTTTTGTAATGTTTTTGTAAAGAATTCTCTTCTTCATTACTTCAGTCTTACTCCAAGTGTAACAATATACACTATACCATTCAAAAGCTTGTAGTCTGCATATAGAAATTAAAACTTTTATTTAGCACACAAGTAATGATAAAGACATTTATCATGTTACAAACTATGCTGTTCTTCTGAACTTTTCATTCATCAAAAAAAAACCTTTTCAACAGAATAATATTAATAATAAATGTTTTTTGAGCAGAAAATCAGAATATTAGAATGATTTCTGAAGGATCATGTGACTGGAGTAATGATGCTAAAAAGTCAGCTTTGAAAGACAGCTTTGTTTGTTCCTAATAAACTGTTTAACTGCCCTCGCAAGTGAATCTCAAGTTATTTTGTGTGATAGCTAAATATATTCTAAATAAACTACAAACAAAAAAATATATAAATTAATCAATAAAATGATTAATTTACTTAGTTTTTTCAATTGCTAACAAGCATTTACCAATACTTAAAGTAACTCTTAACACAGCAACACAATTCACACAATTAGCCAAATTGTTAATTTTCCAGCCAAAACCACATTTTGTTAAATAAATACAAACTCTACATTTCAAAATGCTGAATACCTTTTTCTACATATACTAACTCTATCAAAACACAGCAAACCTGATTCAAAATTGAATCATTTGGTCAAAACATTAGCACTAGTTTCTATCCAATAGAAACATATAGTCAATAATAGCACAGCGACTGGCAAAATACTAACAGTTGATAGCTTTACAAAAACTGCATTACTTGTCATGTTTCAGTTCTACCTGCATATAATAGACAATATAAAAGTCCATAGTTTTTTTGTAATTTAGCCTTCAGTTTACCTTCAGCTGATACCCATTTTACATTTTTAAGTGTTGAATGTGTTCATTCTTGGCAACATCTAAAACTGAATGAGTCATTACTTTATAGAATGTACAATAGAAAAAAAATAGGTTCCCCTATGCAGAAATTCAATTGGAACCTTGATTGAAATTGCTTTCCAGTGGGTGGGGGTTGGATGTGGATGGTGCCCCCATGGTAGCTGATGACAGTGATCAGCAAAAATTCCAACATACATGGCCTTTGGTTACTATGCAAGCTTGTTTCCATCACAGATTAAAAATGTAAAAACAGTAATCACAATTCAGACTTCTATTATTGGAATTGTGAGTTTAGCCTACATCTTGCAATTCAGAATTGTGAGATACTGTAAATTCACAATTGCAAGAAAAAAGTCAGAATTCTGAGATAAAGTCACAATTACCCATTAACCTTTATATTCCATGGCAGAAATAAGTTTTCATAAGTTCCACATGTGTAAGGGGAAAAAAACAAACAAACAAACATAAAAATGCACAGTCCAACACACATTCTCGCTCATCTCCCGTACCTCTTCTCCCTTTTTCTAATCCAACTACTCATCTCCATTTTTTTTTCTCTCTCTCTAATTCTGTGTTGTTCTGCATCCACAAAACCAATTCAAAGAGGTCTTTTTTACTCTGTGTTGTTGATGTAATGGAAAGAGCTTCAAAACCTGATTATTCCGCAACTGAGACTGGAATGAGCTATTTCTAAATATTTCAGTGATCTGTTACTTAAAAATGCTTATCAGTTGTTACAATATTTTATATGGAGAGATTTTTCAATACTTTTGAGCTGCTGTTGTAGCATAAATAGAAGCTTTATATTATATTTAAGGTTTGGAACATTAGGTCTTCATTTCTGACATGCTGTGTTTAAGCATTTGTAAATAAGACAAAAAAGATCCGTGATTTTGGTTTTGGGTAAGCTTGTATGAAAAGAAAATGTAAGCATTTTAGAAACATGGTAATTGACTGCATATTGTGTGAAAACAACACAAATTGTGTTAATGGCATGGTCACAACAGATGGACGTTGTGCTAATTGTGTTTAGAGTTTTGAAAATGAGACTAGAGATTGGACAAAAGGATGTTAGCAATTGAAAAAAACTGTAACATGTTAAAATTGATTTACAGTACTTTTTTTGCTGTTTTCTAACAGTTTGGACTTGAATAAAGAAAACTTGCACTTAACCTTTTCACAGGCATTTTGTTTTCATAGTTTGACAGATATCGTGATGTATCATTATATGATTGTCTAGCAATATATCGATTATCGCAGAATCGCTGTTAAAAAATCATGATTATATCGTACCGTGAGGTACCCTGCAATTCCCACCCCTGTGTGTATATATATATATATATATGGGGGGGGGGAGTTTAGTTTGTCACCTTTTTCACTCCTGACGAGTTTGCACCCCTGAAGTACATCACACTTAAATATACATATTAAGGTCCTTTACATATTAATGTAAATGTTAGACCATTTTTATGAATAATTTTCACAATATGAGATAAAAAATTAGTGTGCTTTGATGTTTAATCAGGAAGTTTGCTTTTAAATGCTTATATATTATTACAAAAGTTATGTATATAGCCTACTATATATATATATATATATATATATATATATATATATATATATATATATGATTTTTTTCAGTTTAACGCGTTAAAAATATTTAACGCAATTAACGCAGGGGCGGGGCTGGGCTGGGGTTGGCCATCCCACTCACAACTGGTGTTTCTGTCATTTTTTTTCTCTTGACAAGAAGCGCATTTATTCAGTCGCATAACGTTTTTACAATCAAATCAAACGGGACATGTTTCAAACGCACGCTCCACTTCACTTCAGCGGCAGGCGTGAGTCAAACGGGCACGGAAACTATAGCCTGTATCCTTTCATATCAAAGCGCGAAATAAACTATGTGCATGCAATGACGTAGTCAGTTAAGTCATGAAGTTACCCAAAAGGCGATTAAAGCTGCCTTAAAACTGTGCATGCATGTAATATATTTTATATAAGTCACATTTAAGGACATGGTCTCTCAAATGGTTTTCAAAACTGTCCTGGAGCAGCCCAGCACTGTCTCCTTCATCTAACACACCCGATTTAACTCGTCAGCGCATTAATAGACTTTAAGAGAATTTTATAGAGAAATCAGTAGTATTGGGATCAAAAAAGATGCCATTAAACAAATATAAAAAAATACTGCCTTTGTTGTTTGTACATTAAATTGAAGATTGAATGTGAAATTATTGCTATATAAAAGTATATTTAAAAACTTTTGGTGGGATTAATCGCGATTAATTAGAGAAAAATGTGCGATTAATTCGTTAATTTTTTTTAAATCGATTGACAGCACTAATATATATATATATATATATATACATGCATATATAAATACATATACTGTATATATATATATATATATATATATATATAGTTGTATGATATGTTAATGATAAAGTGCAAATATAAATAATAAATAAGGTTATATATAGCTCTAATATGGTATATTTTATTGGCATATATAAAAGTTATCTGTATAAATGATAAAACACTATTATGACAAGTTAATGCTTAATTTATTATATTAGCCTATATATATTTATTACATTTTATATTATAATCTCACACATGGATCTGCATTTTCTATAATGTATTTCTATAATAAAAATACATATCTGATATAACATAATTAGCATCAAACAATATAATTCTTATTTAAGGATTATGCACAACCATCAATTAGGTGGCGATGTGCACTAAGCATGTACTGTAAAGAGAAGACGACATCTGGTGGTGAGCAGATGGAAGGCTACGGACTGGATTCGTGACACTGAGAAGTTAATGTCAAAACTACCTTATGTGCAATTTACATGTTTTCATACACTTTTTTATGTTTATTAAATTAAAAAAAAAAATGCAATTAAATTCAATAGTTTGGGCTTTGTTGTTAATTGTAATCTTTAATATTATAAGAGTTTACAGCATTAGATTAATTAGATTTTTATCCAAGAAAATTTGAATCGTAATTAAATTGATTTAAAAACAGACAAACAATTTGATGAATAAAAGAAAAAAAAAAGCAATTTTATGTTTAGTTTTTCCCCCCATGCTGTACCAAAACTTACCGAACGTACCGAACCATCGTGGTTGTGTACCGTTACACCCCTAATAGATTTTGTTCTTAATCTCACATTTCAATCTTCTCTTCTTCCTTGTGTTCTTCTACCACATTAACTGACACCAGTCTCCTTCTTCCTTCTGCTTCTTCTCCTTCTCCTACTTCTTCTGTTTCCTCCTGCTCCTTCATCATATACTGAGCTGGTCATGACAATAAACCAAAACTCTATCTGTCCCATTAAAATACTCACTTTCCATTAGCAAATTGGCTGTTGAGTTTTCTCATTTGCTGTTTTGTTCTGAATTATGAAATTAATTTGCACTACAGGTCCACCATACGAGGGTTGCTGCAGACCAGGAAAGACCTCACAGTAGCAGAGGGACCTTTCAAAAGCAGAGGGCTGCTGCAGCGCAAGAGTCATCACCCGAGGTAATTCACATGCACAGATTTTGTTCCTAATCTCACATTCCAATCTTCTCTTCTTCCTCATGCTCTTCTTCCACATTAACTGACACAGGCTTCTTCCTGCCTCTCCTTCCTTCTTTTTCTGCTTCTTCCTCCTTTTTCTTCTTCTTCGTATTCTTATGTCTTCTTTTTTCAGCTTCTCATCCTTTGTCAAATACTCATATTCTCTCATTTTCATGAGTGGCTCATGAAAATTGACTTATACTGTATCTGTCCGATCAAAAGGCTTAATTTCCATTTTCTAATTTGCTGTTGTGTGTTCTGATTTGTGAAATTCATTTGCAATTCAGGCTGGGCTGCTCGATTATGGCAAAAATCATAATCCTGATTATTTTTGGTCAATATTGTAATCACGATTATTTAACACGATTATGAGTGGGCTATATGACCAACACGTTACACGAGTAATTTATTTGAAAATATATATCAAATATATATATTCTAAAAACAAGGTCACTCAATTCAGGTCACCCAAATGATTATAAAATAATTAACCCTCTGGGGTCTGAGGTGATTTTTGAGCCCTTGAGATGTTTTTAGGAAACCTGTGGACTTGATGTCCTGACAGCCTGTAGTTTGTGCAACCTCTACAAACACAATAATTTACCATGATGATGAGACATTAAAATACAAAAACTACAGAAAACGCACTGACTCAAGACCGCTCCTTCTGAATACCAACCTACTCTGCAATGAGCCAGTGCAGAGCCCAGCAAACAACTCCCTTTTGTGACGTAAAATGATGTGTCGTTAAAAAAAGCGGTTTTTGAAAACTGTCAAAGAAACTATCACTTTTTCTATTACATTTGTGCCCTCATGTCTTGTAAAACATTTTAAATCCTGCATTAGCTTTTCATATGATATTTTCATAAAAGGTTATATTTAGGGATGCAACGATACCACTTTTTCAAGACCGATCCGATCTGATACCAAAAATTCTGAGTATCGGCCGATACCGATACCAATCCGATATCAGTGTTTTTTTTTTTTTTTTTTTCCTTCAAAACTAAGAAATGTATACAATTCACTTGGTCATTAAGATTTATTTGTATTAGGTAAAGAAAGATATACCAAATCTGACTGCACATTACTTGATGAAAAAGGGGAAAAAAACATAACAGATACATGATATGCAATACAGTATGGCTGACAACTTTAAGAAAACTGAATGATGCAGTAGCAAAATTAACATGAATTTCAACAGTTACTAGTTGTATCACAATCTTAACAATATTTACTGCAATTATCAAATTAAATTATTTTCTGAAGAAAATCCAAAAAGTAATATTCTAAATTTAGTGAATCTTAAATCAGAACGGTAGCAAGCTGCAACACAGTGCTTATGTAAGGGATAATCAACGGCTAGCCGTGCATTAAACGATTTGAATGCACGACGTCGAGGTGAAGAACCGCCTGATGCGAAGCAGAGGGTGGCTACCTCCGCGAAGTGCATTCAAATCGTTTAATGCACGGCTAGCCGTTGATTATCCCGCTTATGCCATGGTCATTTGCCAAGTTATAGACAAGTTAAAACTAGTATTGCTCTTTGCAGCGCAATATTTGTCCGAATGGGTAAAAATGACAGTTATTTTCATCAGTTACGGCTCGTTAGCTCAGCATCTGCCAGCTTTAAATCAGACACAGAGATGAAATAGTGCGGTAAGATCACAATCATCACATTTATTTGAATGAATTATATCATGTATTTCAATTAATTATCGAGAGAGAGAGAGAGAGAGAGAGAGAGAGATGGCAGTTTTTACCTGTGTCCGCGTGTCTCTCTCTACAAAACAATTACTTAAAAAACGGCCATTTTACCATCGTTGCTGAGGAATATAATGTAGCGATCTACAACCCCAAATCAGAAAAAGTTGGGACAGTATGGAAAACGCAAATAAAAAAAGAAAGTAGTGATTTCTAAATTTACTTTGACTTGTATTTCATTGCAGACAATATGAACACAAAATATTTCATGTTTTGTCTGGTCAACTTCATGTCATTTGTAAATATACATCCTTTCCTGTCATTCAGACCTGCAACACATTCCAAAAAAAAGTTGGGACAGGAGCAATTTAGGGCTAGTAATGAGGTAAATTGGTTAAATAATGATGTGATTTGAAACAGTTTATGTCAACAGGTGATTGTAATTATGATTTGGTACAAAAGCAGCATCCAAGAAAGGTCTAGTCCTTTAGGAGCAAAGATGGGCCGAGGATCGCCAGTTTGCCAACAAATACGTGAGAAAATTATTGAAATGTTTAAAAACAATGTTCCTCAAAGAAAGATAGGAAGCGATTTGGATATTTCACCTTCAACAGTGCATAACATAATTAAAAGATTCAAGGAATCTGGAGGAATTTCAGTGCGTAAAGGACAAGGGCGCAAGCCTAAGCTGAACAACCGTGATCTCCGATCCCTCAGGCGGCACTGCATCAAGAATCGTCATTCATCTAGAAGCGATATCACCACATGGGCTCAGGACTACTTTGGCAAACCTTTGTCAAGTACCACAATACGTAGTTACATCCATAAATGCCAGTTAAAACTGTACTGTGCCAAAAGGAAGCCCTATGTTAACAGTGTCCAGAAGCGCCGTCGACTTCTCTGGGCTCGGAGGCATCTGGGATGGACCATCACACAGTGGAAACGTGTACTGTGGTCAGATGAATCAGTATTTCAGGTATTTTTTGGGAGGAATGGACGCCGTGTGCTCCGGACCAAAGAAGAAAAGGATCATCCAGACTGTTACCAGCAACAAGTCCAAAAGCCAGGGTCTGTCATGGTATGGGGTTGTGTCAGTGCCCTTGGCAAAGGTAACTTGCACTTCTGTGATGGCACCATTAATGCTGAAAAGTACATAGAGATTTTGGAGCACAATATGCTGCCTTCAAGAAGACATCTTTTCCAGGGACGTCCATGCATATTTCAACAAGACAATGCAAAACCACATTCTGCACACATTACAAAGTCCTGGCTGCGGAGGAAGAGGGTACAGGTACTTGACTGGCCTGCCTGCAGTCCCGACCTGTCTCCAATAGAGAATGTGTGGCACATTTTGAAGCGCAAAATGCGACAACGAAGACCCCGTACTGTTGCCCACCTTAAGACTTGTTTGCAGGAAGAATGGGACAAAATTACACCTGAAACACTTCATCACTTGGTGTCTTCAGTCCCTAAACGTCTTTTAAGTGTTGTGAAAAGGAATGGCAACATTACAAAGTGGTAAATGCTTTACTGTCCCAACTTTTTTTGGAATGTGTTGCAGGTCTGAATGACAGGAAAGGATGTATATTTACAAATGACATGAAGTTGACCAGACAAAACATGAAATATTTTGTGTTCATATTGTCTGCAATGAAATACAAGTCAAAGTAAATTTAGAAATCACTACCTTTTTTTATTTGCGTTTTCCATACTGTCCCAACTTTTTCTGATTTGGGGTTGTAGTATCTAGGCTATTTTATTAATAAAAATCGCGGAGAAGCGTTGACAAGAAGTTTGTGTATGCGTGCAGCGCAATCTGCGATCTTCCAACTCATACACTCTCTTTGTGTGTGTCTGTGCGCGAGTGCTGCTTGTTGGTTAGTGTGCATCTATTAAAGCAGCGCATTAATATGGAACGGTGATTAAACTGACCTGGAACTACCTGTGCAGTTAAACTAATTTAACGAACAGAAAACAAACACTAATATAACACTAATATAACAACCAAGATAAGTATATAGACATCACCAGTAACATAAACCTGCTTCAGGATTCACTTGATCGTCATTGGCAGGTTTTTTTTGAGGAATATTAGCATTTCTGCTCTTTCTGCTTTTAGTCGGTTCCTTTTTTCATCAAAGCGGTCTCAGAAATGTATGTTCTAGATGGCAAACTATATCGTAGTTCCAGATGGTCCATGAGGCGACAGAAACCAGTGTTTTGACAACAGAGAGGGGCTGATGAATTAGAACAATGAATTCAAGTACCTTTTCTGTTATTTTTACAGCTTTAGGGTTCTGATTTGAAAGATTTTCTTGCCTCTGAAATGCATCTGTCAAGGTCAGCTGCTTTGACTCATCCTTTTTCCGTTTGATTTGTGCGAACTCCTCGTGTTCTTTTGCGTGATGCTTCTGAAGATACTTGATTAAATTTGTCGTATTGTAAGTCGAAACACTACTTCCACCTCTTGAAACTTTGGCTTTGCAAATAGTACAATTTGCAGTGCTACTCGACTTATGTATCAAGGGTAAAATATTTCCAAATCAGGGACATGTTTAACGCGCTGAGATACTTCGAATGTAAAAGGTTCCCGCTCAACTGCCTGTCACACATTTACATGTGGTTGCATAAGCAATGCAACGCATTTTAAATGTATTTAATTTTTAAAGAAAATGTTTAAAAATAAATAATTGAGTACTTATAAGAATTATTATAGCTTTTACAGTAGGCCGATATCTACTGTAAACAGATAACAGTTTTGTTTATTGCTATTCATTCATCAACCACTGGTAACACGGTATCGAATTTGGATTGGTCACGCATCTCCGATATCCAATCCATTCAAAAAGCTTGGATTGGCGTCGATACCGATCCAGAGTATTGGATCGATGCATCCTTATATTCGATTTGAAGAAACAAAAATTAGCCTGCAATATGCTCTTTAAACCCATGCTACTGTGCCTGAAAAACTTAATTGAATTATTTTATTAATGAATAATTTTATTTAATTAATAATTAATTATTTTATTTTCCAGTTTTATGTTTGCAAATGTTTTTATTTTAAGGAATTTTATTTATGTACTAAGTGGTTTTTCTATTTGTCCTAGGGCTGCCTTGGTTTATTACAGATGACTGCTAGTCTTGTTGCAGTCAGCTTAACTGGCATTTGTTTTTTGTAATACTGGGTTGACTAAAATAGGATGAAAAAAAACAATACATTTTAAGGTTTACATTTAATTCAGTGAGATTTATTAAACTGTCTACTGCAATCACATAGGAAAAGTAACTGTAAATTGATATTTAATCGAATTGTGACCTCAAGAATCGATATGAATCAAATTGTGAGGTTCCTAATGATTCCCACCCCTATTTAGCATACATCCCAGTATGATTTATCCCAGTATAACAAAAGGAAAAATACTAAGACTTGAAACATTTTAAATAAAGATAATCGTTTTACAAAGTTCAAGGTTAAGTTTGAGGATGTTTCTCACAAAACTTGGGGTGGGAATCTCTAGGCACCTCACAATTCGATTCAATTACGATTCAGAGGGCTGCGATGCAATGATAAAACGATTATCGATGCATCTTTAGTTTTTAATACAGATTTTCTTTTTCTCACTGTCAGAGATGGGCACAAATTCATCAAAATTTATTTAAAATAAAAATACAAAACACTGTGTGGAAAAATGTATTTAAATACAAATACAAAATACTGTGTGGGAAAATGTATTTAAATACAAATACAGTATTTTAGCATTTTGAAAATACACAAAATACATGTGAATTTGGCCATCCAGTGAAGTAACACATTTAAGGCCTGTTTACACCAAGAACGATAATTATAAAGATAGCTTTATTAGTGTATTCTAAGTATACAATTCAGTTGTGTCATCTGTCACTTTAAATGCTCAAGCTCTTTAAAGCAGAAATGACTCCAAATGGCTGCCAATGTTTTTATCATTCATAATTTTTTGTGCTGTTATGGTTATAGTTGTGGTGTGCTGTCCGCTATTTACTTAGATATAGGATGTACTCTCACTAGATCCATGCTTGAGTGCGATTGACCCCCAAAGTCCAGTTCATTTCACAAGTGTGACTGCTCTGTACCGTGTCCAGTGCGGTTTGTTTAACCATGCCCTGGGCTGCTTGAAGAGGTGGCTCTGGTGCGGTACACATGTAGTGTGATCTCTAACCACACCGGAGCATGGAACAGTTAATTTACTATTTTTTGTATGCGCTATTTGTATGTGCTATGCATTATGACAGCAAAAATCTTTATTACTACTTGGATATCACACTATTCAATTAATTTAATTTTGAGTACATTTAGATTTATAATGGGTCTGGTTCTCATCTTATTGATGAACAGGCATTGTAGTTTGTGAGTAAAGCTGCAAATTCCACCATTAACTTCAGTTGCCTCTGTAATAATCCTCTGATATCTGTCTGTTAGCGAAAGGACAATCGCGCTTGGGCTTTAGTACAAGGCAACTGTGTCTAACTGGCACAAACCGCGCTGGCATGTTTATCAACCCCAGAGGGTTAAAAGATATATTTTCTCATTGAAAATTTCTTAAAAATAGTATTAAAATATTGTCTCGTTCTATTGAACCAAGTGTATTGTCACACTCCTAGTGTCTACGATTTTCCAAGTGTATGATATAGCTTTCATTCTTTCAAACGTGGCAGAAACAAATGCACAACACAGGAGCAATAGAGCATATTGATGAAATGGTTTTCTTGATTCTTGGCATGTAGATGTTTTTCACAGCAAGACAAAGAAGTTTGTTTCAAAGGAGGCTGATGGCAGCAAAACAGAATACTGCTAAAAATACAAGAGCGTTTGGGAACTCACACAACAAAGAGCAGACCCAGATTTAAATCTAGTGGGTTTGGAGTCTCTGTCACGCTTGGTTGTTCAAAGCACACAAAGAAGAACATGAAGTTTCAAAAGCCTTTAATATTCAACACTAAAAGGAATCCAAACAAGGCAGGCAAACTAAACAACCAAAACACTGACAAGACCGGACCAACTGAACTGAAACAAGAGGAACTTGGTTAATGTGCCCCTGACCCCCCTTCCACCCCTTCTTTTTTCTGTTTATCTCTTTCTATATTTCTATCTGTCTGTTGTCAAGTTTTAATGAATTATATGGCATTTATATTTGGATAAATTTTCTTATGTGCATTTATACCATTTTCTCTCTTAACAGAGAGCAAGCCCTCATAGATCACCAGGAAAAAAGAAATATTCCAGATGCCCTCTGTGCAACGTTTACTATCACGACATCAGGCAACATTTAAAAAAGATGCACAAAATTGTAAATGGAGATGAAATGAATCTTCTTGTTTCATTTTCAACTGGGAGGTAAGTTCTAGTTTGGTAACAGTTTTAAAATCTTGATGTGACGCACATTGTGCCTCATTCATATTACATGAGCAGAAAAGTTGTCTGTGTAAATATTTCAGGAAGCTTTTATGAAATAAATTCTAAAGACTTTATATACTGCATATACAGTGGTGTGAAAAAGTGTTGGCCCCCTTCCTGATTTTTTATTTTTTTGCATGTTTGTCACACTTTAATGTTTCAGATCATCAAACAAATTTAAATATTAATCGAAGATAACACAAGTAAACACAACATGCAGTTTTTGAATGAAGTTTTTTATTATGAAGGGAAAACAAAATCCAAACCCACATGGCCCTGTGTGAAAAAGTGTTTGCCCCCTAAACCTAATAACTGGTTGGGCCACCCTTAGCAGCAACAACTGCAATCAAGCGTTTGCGATAACTTGCAATGAGTCTGTTACAGCGCTGTGGAGGAATTTTGGCCCACTCATCTTGGCAGAATTATTGTAATTCAGCCACATTGGAGAGTTTTCGAGCATGAACCACCTTTTTCAGGTCATCCCACAGCATCTCAATAGGATTCAGGTCAGGACTTTGACTAGGCCACTCCAAAGTCTTCATTTTGTTTTTCTGGTGGATTTGCTGGTGTGTTTTGGATCATTGTCCTGCTGCAGAACACAAGTTCACTTCAGCTTGAGGTCACGAACAGATGGCCGGACATTGTCCTTCAGGATTTTTTGGTAGACAGCAGAATTCATGGTTCCATTCATCACAGCAAGTCTTCCAGGTCCTGAAGCAGCAAAACAGCCCCAGACCATTACACTACCACCACCATATTTTACTGTTGGTATGATGTTCTTTTTCTGAAATGCTGTGTTACTTTTACGCCAGATGTAATGGGACACAAACCTTCCAAAAAGTTCAACTTTTGTCTCGTCAGTCCACAGAGTATTTTCCCAAAAGTCTTGGGGATCATCAAGATGTTTTCTGGCAAAACTGAGACGAGCCTTTATGTTCTTTTTGCTCAGCAGCGGTTTTCGTCTTGGAACTCTGCCATGCATGCCATTTTTGCCCAGTCTCTTTCTTATAGTGGAGTCATGAACACTGACCTTAACTGAGGCAAGTGAGGCCTGCAGTTCTTTAGATGTTGTTGTGGGGTCTTTTGTGACCTCTTGGATGAGTCGTCGCTGCGCTCTTGGGGTAATTTTGGTCGGCCGGCCACTCCCGGGAAGGTTCACCACTGTTCCATGTTTTCGCCATTTGTGGATAATGGCTCTCACTGTGGTTTCTTGATTGCGAACAGGTGTGGCAGTAATCAGGCCTGGATGTGGCTAGAGAAACTGAACTCAGGTGTGATAAACCACAGTTATGTTTTAACAGGGGGTGGGGGGCAAACACTTTTTCACACAGGGCCATGTGGGTTTGGATTTTGTTTTCCCTTCATAAAAAAACCCTTCATTCAAAACTGCATGTTGTGTTTACTTGTGTTATATTTGATTAATATTTAAATTTGTTTCATGATCTGAAACATTAAAGTGTGACAAACATGCAATAAAATAAAAAATCAGGAAGGGGGCTAACGCTTTTTCACACCACTGTATACTGCAAATGGATCATGTGTGAAACTGATGTCAGTCATGGTCTAAACCCATTACCAGTAAAACTTATGGTAAAACATTATAATAACTTTCATTAATAAATCATTAACTAACATTATACAGGTGCATCTCAATAAATTAGAATGTCATGGAAAAGTTCATTTATTTCAGTAATTCAACACAAATTGTGAAACTCGTGTATTAAATAAATTCAATGCACACAGACTGAAGTAGTTTAAGTCTTTGGTTCTTTTAATTGTGATGATCTAGGCTCACATTTAACAAAAACCCACCAATTCACTATCTCAACAAATTTGAATACTTCATAAGACCAATAAAAAAACAAACATTTTTAGTGAATTGTTGGCCTTCTGGAAAGTATGTTCATTTACTGTATATGCACTCAGTACTTGGTAGGGGCTCCTTTTGCTTTAATTACTGCCTCAATTCGGCGTGGCATGGAGGTGATCAGTTTGTGGCACTGCTGAGGTGGTATGGAAGCCCAGGTTTCTTTGACAGTGGCCTTCAGCTCATCTGCATTATTGGGTCTGGTGTCTCTCATCTTCATTTTGACAATACCCCACAGATTCTCTATGGGGTTCAGGTCAGGCGAGTTTGCTGGCCAATCAAGCACAGTAACATCATGGTCATTGAACCAGCTTTTGGTACCTTTGGCAGTGTGGGCAGGTACCAAGTCCTGCTGGAAAATGAAATCAGCATCTCCATAAAGCTTGTCAGCAGAAGGAAGCATGAAGTGCTCTAAAATTTACTGGTAGATGGCTGCGTTGACTATGGACTTCAGAAAACACAGTGGACCAACACCAGCAGATGACATGGCAGCCCAAATCATCACTGACTGTGAAAACTTCACACTGGACTTCAAGCAACATGGATTCTGCGCCTCTCCACTCTTCCTCCAGACTCTGGGACCTTGATTTCCAAATGAAATGCAAAAAAGAGGATTTTGGACCACTGAGCAACACTCTCTGGTTCAGAAGTGGCTTGGTAGCCCTTTTCCTGAAGACGTCTGAGCGTGGTGACTCTTGATGCACTGACTCCAGCTTCAGTCCACTCCTTGTGAAGCTCTCCCAAGTGTTTGAATCAGCTTTGCTTGACAGTATTCTCAAGCTTGCAGTCATCCCTGTTGCTTGTGCACCTTTTCCTACCCAAATTCTTCCTTCCAGTCAACTTTGCATTTAATATGCTTTGATACAGCACTCTGTAAACAGCCACACCTTTCAGTAATGTCCTTCTGTGACTTACCTTCTTTGTGGAGGGCGTCAATGTTCGTCTTCTGGATCATTGCCAAGTCAAGTCAAGTCAAGTCAAGTCACCTTTATTTATATAGTGCTTTTAACAATACAGATTGTGTCAAAGCACTTAACAGTATCAAGTTGGAGGATAGAGTGTCAGTAATGTATAATAATAAGATTAAACACTCAATTTTCAGTTAAAGGCATTTCATTATTGAATTCAGAGATGTCATTGTCTAGCTCAGTTTAGTTGAAATAATATCTGTGAAATTAAATTGACGATAATCGCTAGAAATTAAGTGTCCCCAACTGAGCAAGCCAGAGGCGACAGCGGCAAGGAACCAAAACTCCTTCTGTGACAGAGTGGAGAAAAAAAAACCATGGTAGAAACCAGGCTCAGTCGGGGGCCAGTTCTCCTCTGGCCAGGATATTATTGTTTATTTATTGTTTACTTATTGTTTTAATTAAAACTTTAAATGTATTATATTTCTATTTTAATATTGTTGCAATTTCTAACAATAATAGTATTATGTAGTTAGGTATTTTATTATATTTTTAGTTATTTGTTTTATTTTTAGTTTTATTGTATTTTAAGTCGAGGTCTTCACTGGGATTATGTCCCCGGGGCTCATCCAGGGGTCCGGCCTCCGCCGACAATCTGGGCCGCAGACATCATCTCCCGGCGCCGATCCACCATCTGATCCAGACACAGACTGATAAACAGAATAAGAAAGAAACAGACTAATATTAGCGTAGATGTCAATCTTTTTACGATGTAACGAGTAAATCGTGTGTTATGGGAAGTGTTCCCGGTTCCGGTTGATCTAATTAATGCAGCCTAACAATCCTTTAACGGATTTGAATAATAGAAGTGTATTAGTGTGTTATGTGTACGCCAGGTTAAAGAGATGGGTCTTTAATCTAGATTTAAACTGACAGAGTGTGTCTGCCTCCCGAACAGTGTTTGGTAGATTGTTCCAGAGTTTGGGCGATAAATAGGAAAAAGATCTGCCGCCTGCAGTTGATTTTGATATTCTAGGTTTTATCAAATGGCCAGAGTTTTGAGAACGCAGTGGACGTGAAGGACTATAATGCGATAAAAGCTCGCTCAAGTACTGAGGAGCTAAACCATTCAGGGCTTTATAAGTAATTAACAAGATTTTAAAATCTATAGGATGTTTAGTAGGGAGCCAGTGCAGTGTTGACAGAACCGGGCTAATGTGCTCATACTTCCTGGTTCTAGTAAGAACTCTAGCTGCTGCATTTTGAACCATCTGTAATTTGTTTATTAAGCGTGCAGAACAACCACCCAATAAAGCATTACAATAATCTAACCTTGAGGTCCTAAACGCATGAATTAATATTTCTGCATTTGACATTGAGAGCATAGGTCTCAGTTTAGATATATTTTTAAGATGAAAAAATGCAGTTTTACAAATGCTAGAAACGTGGCTGTCAAAGGAGAGATTACTATTAAATAGTACACCTAGGTTCCTGACTGATGACGAAGAATTTACAGAGCAGCCATCAAGTGTTAGACAGTGTTCTAGGTTATTACTTGTGGGGGTTTTAGGTCCGATAATTAACACCTCTGTTTTTTCAGAATTTAGCAGTAAGAAATTACTCGTCATCCAGTTTTTTATATCGACTATGCATTCCATAAGTTTCTCAATTTGGTGTGTTTCACCAGGCCATGAAGAAATATAGAGCTGAGTATCATCAGCATAACAGTGAAAGCTAACCCCGTGTTTCCTAATGATATTTCCCAAGGGTAACATATAAAGCGTGAAAAGTAACGGCCCTAGTACTGAGCCTTGAGGAACTCCATACTGCACTTGTGATCGATATGATACCTCTTCATTCACTGCTACGAATTGATGGCGGTCAGATAAGTACGATTTGAACCATGCTAATGCACTTCCACTAATGCCAACAAAGTTTTCTAGTCTATTCAAAAGAATGTTGTGATCGATAGTGTCGAACGCAGCGCTAAGATCCAGTAGAACTAATAGAGAGATACAACCACGATCAGATGATAAGAGCAGGTCATTTGTAACTCTAATGAGAGCAGTCTCAGTACTATGATACGGTCTAAATCCTGACTGGAAACCCTCACAGATATCATTTTTCTCTAAGAAGGAATATAATTGTGAGGATACAACCTTTTCTAATATCTTTGACAGAAAAGGGAGATTCGAGATTGGTCTGTAATTAACTAGATCTTTGGGGTCAAGTTGTGGTTTTTTAACGAGAGGCTTAATAACAGCCAATTTAAAGTTTTTGGGGACATATCCTAATGACAATGACGAATTAATAATAGCCAAAAGAGGATCTATGACTTCTGGAAGCACCTCTTTTAGTAGTTTAGATGGAATAGGGTCTAGCATACATGTTGTTGGTTTAGATGATTTAACAAGTTTATACAATTCTTCCTCTCCTATAGTAGAGAATGAGTGGAATTGTTCCTCAGGGGATCTATAGTACACTATTTGATGTGATGATATAGCTGACGGCTGCATGGTTACAATTTGATCTCTAATAGTATCAATCTTGGAAGTAAAATAGTTCATAAAGTCATTACTGCTGTGCTGTTGGGAAATGTCAACACTTGTTGATGCTTTATTTTTTGTTAATTTTGCCACTGTATTGAATAAATACCTGGGGTTATGTTTGTTTTGTTCTAAAAGAGACGAAAAGTAATCAGATCTAGCAGTTTTTAAAGCTTTTCTGTAGGATAGGGTACTTTCCCGCCAAGCTATACGAAATACCTCTAGTTTTGTTTTCCTCCAGCTGCGCTCCATTTTCCGGGCTGCTCTCTTTAGAGTGCGAGTGTGCTCATTATACCACGGTGTTGGACTCTTTTCCTTAATCTTCCTTAAGCGTAAAGGAGCAATTGTATCTAAAGTGCTAGAAAAGAGAGAGTTCATAGTTTCTGTTACATCATCAAGTTGTTCTGAGCTGTTGGATATGCTAAGGAATTGAGATAAATCAGGAAGATTACTTGCAAAGCAGTCTTTTGTGGTAGAAGTGATGGTTCTACCATATTTATAAGAAGGAGTTGAATTTACAGCTTTAACTATATGGAGTTTACACAAGACTAGATAATGATCTGATATATCATCGCTTTGCTGCAGAATTTCAACACCATTAACATCAATTCCATGTGACAGTATTAAATCTAGAGTATGATTTCGACTATGAGTAGGTCCTGAAACATGTTGTCTAACCCCAATAGAGTTCAGAATGTCTATGAATGCTGATCCTAATGCATCTTTTTCATTATCAACATGGATATTAAAATCACCCACAATTAGGACTCTATCTGCAGCCAGCACTAGCTCTGATAGAAAATCAGCAAATTCTTTAATAAAGTCTGTATGGTGCCCTGGTGGCCTGTATACAGTAGCCAGTACAAACATTAAGGGGGATTTATCATTAATACTTTTTTCTCTAGATAATTTTATATGAAGCACCATTACTTCAAAGGAGTTATACTTAAAGCCTGTCTTCTGAGAAATACTGAGAATATTGTTAAAAATTGTAGCAACACCTCCCCCTTTGCCTTTTGGATGCGGCTCATTTTTGTAACAGTAAACATGGGGTGTAGACTCGTTTAAAATAATGTATTCATCTGGTTTTAGCCATGTTTCTGTCAAACAGAGCAAATCTAGGTTATTATCATTAATCAAATCATTTACAAAAAGTGCTTTTGTAGAGGGACCTGATATTCAGTAAACCAAGTTTTATCAATTGTTTCTGTGTATTGTAAAAAAAAATTATTTGTTGAACATCAATTAAATGGTTACTCATAAATAGTTTTTGACGTTTTCTGTATTTTCTAGTTCGGGGAACAGACACAGTCTCTATAGTGTGATATCTAGGTGAAGGAGTCTATGTGCTGAGAATTAACTGAAGTCAGCATTCTTCCCCATTATTGTGGTTTCAAAGAACAAGAGATACCCAGAATTTATACTGTATGGATTGTCATCAATTGAAACTCAAATGTAAATATTCTAATATTTTGAAATACTGATTTTTGACTTTCATGAGCTGTAAGCTCTAATCATCAAAATTAAAACAAAAAACATTTGAAATGTTTTACTTTACATGCAATGAATCTAAAATATATGAAAGTTTCACTTTTTGAAATAACTTTTTCATGACATTCTAATTTATTGAGATGCATCTGTATACAATTATATTTCGTTATGTATTTTATCAAATCACATAAGTTGTAAAAGATGGCTTAATTTTCCAAAATATGCTTAGTTATAGTAATATAATGTAGCACATGCTGATCAGAGGGATGTGGGTGGGATGTAATGCCAGAGTAATGTAAAGCCACAACTTAAACAACAGTGTTCAGATAATCTTTTTTTCCAGATAATATCAATATAATGCAATATTTCTATGCTGAATGTAAGCTTTTCTATATTCCAAGCTTGCCTCCTGCTTTGGGGACATCAAATGCAAATTATGAAAATAAATCTAGGAATTATTTGATTAAGATTTTAAATCAGCGGGATTGAGGCATCAAAATTAACTAAGTAACTAAGCTGTTTTATGGATAGTAACTGTAATATTATTGCTGAAATCTTATTAGTAATTAGTTACACTACTAGTTACTGCAACAAGTAATATTATTACAGTAACTAATTACTAGTAATTATTTACTGCCCAACACTGTCTAAATCTAAAGGTATATGTTAAAATATTATCATTATTAACAACAATAAAACTAAATACATTTCACTGCGTTTACCTTATTTCTTTGATCATGATTGGTTAATCTGGCTGTCATCCAGGAAACTGGCCAAAGAAACTGTTCCGCCTTTCTAAGTTTGAAAATATGACCGTTATCATCTTTCTGTGTGAGGCGGCTGACTGACTGTGTGTGTGTGTGAGCTGCTGCTGATTAAGATTGCTTGGTCGGTCCCGAATTATTTTATATTTGCCTGTTAAATTTTTATTTTGAGCGAATTTGAGTCGTGACATGTCAACGGAGAACAAAAACTAGAATGTGAACACAGGAAGGGTCAGGTGTGATCTGCGAGGTCCTGCAAACACACGGACAAAATCAGGTAAGAAAAATCGCTATCTTACCTTTCAAAAATAGTAAAGTATAATGTTACCAGAGTTTACAAATGGGTAAATGACATGTAACGTTAATCTGCAGAAGATAAATACCTGTCTGTGTGTGTGTGTATTTTTGTATTGCTTTATCACAGATGCTAATGTTGTGTGTTGCTAGTAAGTTATGTTACGTTAATGTCTGTCTTAGAGATTTTTCAAATTTTTCTGATGTGAATGCCATGCATTGTGTTATATTTTTAATCGTATAATAGTCTCAAAGATAACATACTCTGTTCATGTTTTCTAAATATCATATAATCGCAAATTTAAACGAATTAAGATTGTTTAAAGCAGTGATTCTCAAAGTGTGGAATGAGTACCACTAGTGCCACTCCCTCTAGTGGTACGCAGAGGAATCACTACATTAAATATAAATTAATGTTAATGCATTTTTATTTAATCTTTATTTGAGTAAAGTTGTTTTTTTTTTACATTTAAGTATAGTACAGTTTTTATTTAACTTTTGGTACAACACATTTTAATTTAATCATTATTTAAGTTTTGTATTTACCTGTATGTAAGCACTGTGCAGTGTTAATGTTCAAACTGTATTTTCAATGTTAAAGTGGCTGACAACAATAAATATTCTTATTAGGAATAAAACTCCCTCGTTTTGAACTGTGCAGAGCTGTAGCTGAATAGTTAAGCCTACTACGCTACTGTATTTTAATGTTGGTCATTATGGTGGTACTTGGAGAGCCAAATATTTTCTGAGGTGGTACTTGATATAAGAAGTTTGAGAACCACTGTTTTAAAGGAATAGTTTAAAACGAAAGCCTGCTTAGAGATTCATTGACCTTTTGTGAAAGGTTTTGATTTTACTTAGTTTAATAAAAATTTACTTGATTTGATTTGACTTGTTTTCTAAATACACAGTATAGTTAGGATTCTGATTAAAACAGTGTAACTGGGGGCTCTGAAAAAACTGCTTGTGAATAATTTAATGTAAACGTTCATCTGAATACATTAAATAGGTGTTTAATGAATAGTGTTGTGCACTTTGTTTCCAACCCCACTGTTATTGAACTTAAAGTGAAAATATTGTATGTGATTTGTTTTGCATTCAATTTAAAGATATTTCACAATACCAAAGTTGATATTTTATGAGTATTTATTTTTGGTGTTTTTGTTATTTATACATACAGGACAGTACAGAAAGTGCACAAGTGTGAGAGAGAGGAGGACACGGCATCAGAAAGGACCTAGAGCTGTGACTCTTTCAAGGATCACCCAAAGCACAACCATGCTATATGCACAAGGCAGTTGGTTCTAACATTTTATCAGAATTTGAAGAAACATTTCTACTTAAAATATTAAATGCATTTCATTCAAGGCAGCGTTTTTCCTGCGTAAAGAATTTCCTCTGGCTGCCGACAAACTCAGACAGTCCTATCCTTTACCACCGACATGGTTTCTGTTGCAGGTTCCATTCTCAATCTGTTCTACGCGTTCTCACTGCACAAATGTACAAATCTCTTGTAATGAGACACATTAGTAAAACATGTTTTCACAGAAACTATAGATTTCCACCAAAATAAAAGATCAACTGGTTTCAGTCAAAAGAAGTGCAAGGGTTTCTCTTGTGCAGTGCAAAATATGCATGTTATGGTACAAACACTTTGAGTCTTTAAATGTTGTATTTGGATTTTACAGGTTTTTAACAATACATCCAAGCACAAACACTGCAAGCTAAAGTTTGGGATTATTTTAATCTGTTTTATACTGTATGTTTCCAAAATAAAACTGCTGTTTTACCATTTTCAGCATGTGGTAGTTTATTGAAGTTGATTGTAAAGCCATTGCTGCCACTTTATGTATGTGTACAGTGTTGATCTAAATGCAAACTAGGTTCTAATTAAACATACAGTTGTGTATTCACTCATGTTGAAAGTACGACGGTGAAACAACGTCGTGTTATCAACGTTGATTCAATTTGCAAAATCAACACATAATTCAACGTTAATCCAACGTCTACAGAACGACCTTAATTCACCAATGCTGAAGGTAAGATGGTGAAACAGCATCGCGATTTCAACGGTGAAACAACGTCATGATTTCACGGTGAGACAACGTCACAATATCAACATTGATCCAATTTGCAAAATCGAAACATAATCCAATGTTGATTCAATCATGGTACCCGACGTTGATTCACCGGTGAATCAACGTTGAAATGCCGGCTGGGAAATTTATTTAAAAAAGAACACTTAAACTTACATCGGTGTGATAACCTACATAAAATTACAAAAAACATCTTTGAAAACAAAATATTTGAAGTGAAATTTAATTATTTAGTTTGTCTCGCGGCCCATTAGAATACATGGAGAGGGCGGGGTTTATGACCTATACTGGGACCAGCCACCTGGGGCGATCGAGACGCGATGGCTTCACTTTTGAGGATTAATGCAGCACACTTGCTGCTACCATATTGTGCCCTGCAATAAACAATTACTATTATTATTATTATTATTGATAATTAGGCTAAGTAATACATAGTTATGATTACATTCACATTTTATCTTAAATGTTTGATCATACAGTAAGAACAGCGGGGTTTCTCTGAACAGCTGGCCAAAGAGAGCTCTGTATGAAAGCTGTTAATTGTGACTGAGCTGGGGTCCGTTCTTCGTACGTCGCTAACTCAGTTAGCTGGATTTGATTGTTGCCGATTTCGCTTGATCTGGGATCATTTGGTTCTTCGAAGCTCATCCTGGACTTGCTGTCATAGCAACAGGTCCGTAAACTTAAACCAGCTCGGGAGCAGGCTTATTTCATGTAAACAGGATTAGATTGCTTCTTTTTAAGCAGAATTGATACTTAAAATCTGTTATAGCCACTGCTACTTTATTATAAGAGTACCCTGCTGGTCCAGGGACAATCATTTAAAATAAAAATAATTTAAAAATTCATTTGAAAATAAGATAATGTTGTGTAGTCTATAACACTATAGACACAGCCAGTTTTACTCATTGAAAGATTTCTTAGTGATGAAATAATTACTTTATAATTGTATTGGAGTCTTACACACATGCTATACAGTTAATCTGAGCCGTGCATTAATTTGAGTGATGACAGATATTATGGGAGGGGCTTGATGGAGCGCAGGAGATGCAGATAACATGATCTTTAAGAAACTGTAATTAATGCTGTCGCGTAACAAATCTGTTTCAAAGATAAAATTAAATGATTTGCTAATTACAACACTGAAGTAAAAATGTAAAGCCTACACAAATGCTAGAAATCGTGAATATAAATAATTGGGAACCATGTAAAACAATTACAAATAAATTAAAAACAGTGCACATTTCATTTATCTATTATAACATTTATGTAGTTTTATTCGCTTGGCTGTTTCCTTATAAAAGTCCAGAAATTTGTCAACTTTTCCGTCAGGTGTCTTTTTTAATGATATGATGTCATTACGCTGCTGTCTCGCCGACAGCCAATCACTGCGCTGCTGATCGTGGTTTCAAGTATCGATACATCTGCCCTTTTTGGGGAACACGAGAACACGCAGTAATCTTAGACAACTTAATCCAGATATTTTAATCTAATACGCAAATTCGTTTGAAGAACCAAATTAGCCAGAGATCAGTTATCAGGATTAGAAGATCTGGCATCTTTCACATCATCTCAGATGTATTAAGCGAGCTACGAAGAACGGACCCCTGGTTTTGAGAAGGGCAGAGAGGATTGCTTTAGTCCTGGAAATCACAGTTTTAGTTTTTCATAATTACCTCAATTTTTATGTTTTATTGAAGAGCTGAGAGGACTTTTATTTTGCTCTGGCGGCGTGACGCCATACGGCTGCGCGCGCTCCCGCGTCTGTTGTGATTCGGCTCAAGAAAGGTCTGTGTTTTTAAGCATTTAAATGCTTTATATAACATTAATAGACGTTATTTTGTGTGAGTAAAAATCAGTTTATCTGTTGTGTGTCCTGAATCAGTTTATCATAAACACAAATTAGCTCACTTCTAAAAGTAGCGACGGAGAAACTGAGCTTTTCTGGGACTCGATTGAATCTGTTGCTTCTCAAATGATTCAGTGACACGAATCTCCGCTCGCTGATCACCTGCTGATCAAAACTGTCGCCGTGATTTTGCCAAGACATGTTCCTGAAAAAATAAAACCAAAGTTTTTTGAGATAATGTAATCTTGTTAAAACTGATTTCATAAAATTGGTATCGAAAAAAGTATCGTTCAGGAACCGGGATCGAACTCAAGGTATCGGTATCGAAAATTTTTGAACGATACCCAGCCCTAATGAAACGATGATGTCATTACCCCACGTCTCGACCCCAGTCAGACACTGTTACGTCACGTAACCGCGTCAACAATAACAAAGGTGGAGTACATGCTTGTGTTCTTTCTGCAGAAGCCTATTAGCTTCACTAACTTTATTAGCTTTTCTTGTTGTTGTGTTGGGTTTGTATACAGCGTGCAAGGTTTATGCGCATGCTCCAAGTCTTCTCTATTTTTAGTGTATCTCTGTGGCAGAATTACAGAGCCACATACTGGTCTAGCAGGTATACTACATAGTTTTGTGTCAGTTCCAGTGGTTTCGTGTGTACGCAGATATGTTTACGGAAGAATGAGGAAAATAAAAAAAAAACATTTGGACAGGGAAAGAGTTGGCTTTGTGTGGATGAGCCTTAAGTAGATCACCTTCAGATCCAGCAATATTAGATCTGATGACTCCTCACCAAATGTGAAACAATGCATCAAGCAATAAAATATCAGCGGGATAAATCTGTTCTAACCAGTCATTACAATTGACATAAGAGAGCAACATTATCTAAAGTTTTCACAGTGGATAAAGTTCCCTGTCGATACTTCACTCGTACTGCGTCTGCTAAGACGCTATGGGGAAAACTAATTTTTCTAATAAATATATATACATACAGGAAAGAAACAAGTAATGTATTACTTTTTTCATTTTACATCTAAACAAAAGCATTCAAGTAAAACAAATAATAAAATGTAAAAATCACTTTAGTGGGTTCATTATAAATTGATTACAAAAGCAGTTCAATCAAGAGCAGCAAGTTTCTTTTATTATTAGATTTACATTGAGACAGACGGCCTATATATTAGACCTACTGTACTGCATGGATATAATGTCACACATCCGATGTTTTTACCCAACATTTCCCCAAACGTTCACTTAAGACATAACAGATTATTTTTGCATGAATACTTAAATACTGTAATTCTGTGTATGTGTATACAGGTGCATCTCAATAAATTAGAATGTCGTGAAAAAGTTCATTTTTTCTTGTAACTTATTTCAAAATGTGAAACTTTCATATATTTTAGATTCATTACATGTAAAATAAAACATTTAAAAAAAAATTGTTTTAATTTTGAGGATTAGAGCTTACAGCTCATGAAAGTCAAAAATCAGCATCTCAAAATATTAGAATATTTACATTTGAGTTTCAATAAATCACCATCCGTACAGTATAAATTCTGGGTATCTCTTGTTCTTTGAAACCACAATAATGGGGAAGACTGCTGACTTGGCAATGATCCAGAAGATGAACATTGACGCCCTCCACAAAGAGGGTAATCACAGACGGTCATTACTGAAAGGTGTGGCTGTTTACAGAGTGCTGCATCAAAGCATATTAAATGCAAAGTTGACTGGAAGGAAGAATTTGGTGGGAAAAGGTGCACAAGCAACAGGGATGACCGCAAGCTTGAGAATACAGTCAAGCAAAGCTGATTCAAACACTTGGGAGAGCTTCACAAGGAGTGGACTGAAACTGGAGTCAGTGCATAAAGAGTCACCACGCTCAGACGTCTTCAGGAAAAGGGCTACCGAGCCACTTCTGAACCAGAGACAACGTCAGAAGCATCTTACCTGGGCTGTGGAGAAAAATAACTGGACTGTTGCTCAGTGGTCCAAAGTCCTCTTTTCAGATGAAAGTAAATTTTGCATTTCATTTGGAAATCAAGGTCCTAGAGTCTGGAGGAAGAGTGGAGAGGCACAGAATCCATGTTGCTTGAAGTCCAGTGTGAAGTTTTCCACAGTCAGGGATGATTTGGGCTGCCATGTCATCTGCTGGTGTTGGTCCACTGTGTTTTCTGAAGTCCACAGTCAACGCAGCCATCTACCAGGAGATTTTAGAGCACTTCATGCTTCCTTCTGCTGACAAGCTTTATGGAGATGCTGATTTCATTTTCCAGCAGGACTTGGCACCTACCCACACTGCCAAATGTACCAAAAGCTGGTTCAGTGACCATGGTGTTACTGTGCTTGATTGGCCAGCAAACTCGCCTGACCTGAACCCCATAGAGAATCTATGGGGTATTGTCAAGAGGAAGATGAGAGACACCAGACCCAACAATGCAGATGGCCTGAAGGCCACTGTCAAAGAAACCTGGGCTTCCATACCACCTCAGCAATGCCACAAACTGATCACCTCCATGCCACACCGAATTGAGGCAGTAATTAAAGCAAAAGGAGCCCCTACCAAGTATTGAGTACATATACAGTAAATGAACATACTTTCCAGAAGGCCAACAATTCACTAAAAATGTTTTTTTTATTGGTCTTATGAAGTATTCTAATTTATTGAGATAGTAAATTGGTGGGTTTTTGTTAAATGTGAGCCTAAATCATCACAATTAAAAGAACCAAAGACTTAAACTACTTCAGTCTGTGTGCATTGGATTTATTTAATACACGAGTTTCACAATTTGAGTTGAATTACTGAAATAAATGAACTTTTCCACGACGTTCTAATTTATTGAGATGCACCTGTATTTATCGGGATCGCACACCGTCAGAAGCGCCGTTGTCACGAATCCAGTTTATGAACTTCCGTTCATTCACCACCAGAGGTCACCCGCTCACCACATGGACTCTTGCTCTACACTACTGTTGCACTTCACCCCGGACTACAGTTCCCATCATCCATTGCACTGATGACACACACACACAGCTGAATGCACTGATTACACAGCTGATTCCCATCACACATGCTACTTAAGCCGTGGACTTCCTCCTTCAGATTGCTGACTATTGTCTTGCGTATATCACTCTGAGGACTGAAGCCTTTTTCAATAACGCAGTGTAACTGCACAGCCATTGGTTCGTGCAGTGAATTGAAAATGAACCAATGACTCAGCAGCGGAGCTCAAAGAGAGTTGATGAGGAATAAATTAAGAGAGATAGAGGTTCAGGACATGACATTAAAAGGGGTATTGAGCACACAACACAGACTAGAATTCTTATGGATTTTTTAATAGAGTATGAAGAGTTATTGGAGTATTGAGGAAGGTTAAAATTATTATTAATATTATATAGTAGAATAAGGATGAAGTATGTGTAATTGTATGCTTGGGGGAGAAGGTGGGAATTGGGTGAATTAGTCTGTAAACCTATTATCTGATCCACACTCCGGAGCAGATGGTGGTGGTAATGCACCAATTGCACTGGATGCTAACCACCGTTAAACATTAAAAAGAAGAAGTAGGATCCTCAGATTTCTTCTCCTTCAGCGAAGATGACAATCTTTGCTCTACGAGACTCAAGCCTTCGTCATTGACATGTCTCACAGCGGATAAAGATCTCTGCACATTTTTATTTATAGTAGATTTACTTTATTACATTACGTCAAATTTCTTTTTGATGGTTGTGAGAGGATTCTGCAGTCTGCATTGTGCATTATAACCAATCACACGTGTTTCTCTTGAGCTCATGAATGCAATATCCAATCAGAGGCGTTTTGATTCATCACTGAGGAGATCTCCGGAGTTGTTTGGTGTGCAAGCTCATTGACCGAATTCACAAATTCTCTCATCAGCATAAACAACAAACTGCAGAAAAAAGATTGATTGTGCAATGTAGACAGCTTCAGTAATTATAAAGAGAGTTTTTGTGAAAGTGATCACATGTTAACACTGAAATCATGGAGCGCTGTCTTTCCTTATGTCATTTATTCCCAGTTTGAGTAACCTTTCGGTTTTCATGATGCTGAAATAACAATATATGAAGTCTTGAGAGTCTAATCTGTAAAATGGAATTCATAAACAGTTCATGCTTTTACCCTTGAAACAACACAGACACTATTTAATCATTCATATGCAATAAAATTATGAAAATGTTTTTTAATGATAAAAAGAGCTTGTTTTATTAAAAGCAAGACTTATTAATATCTTGCATCAAAGCAAGTTTTTTTTTGTTTTCCACAAGGATACGTGTTTTGTAAGGTTTCAAAATTGTGTCCCCGCTTTTTTGTCAACACCATCAGACATTCATTAAAATGTAATACAATCAGGGAATATCAGGGGCAGCTGTCACTCTAAAGGACCCCCTTGCCACATTCATCTCTGCAGAGTACATCAGTATCAGACAGGCTCTGTTCAGTTTTATAGTTTTAGAATATGTTAAATCCTAATGTTAATAATTTCTGTCACAACCATATGTCAACACCATCTTCAAATTACCGAGGACATTATTTGAAATGTTTAGATCATTTTATTCTCCTGAAGCATGTTCTATTAGCATCTAGCATCAACAGAAAAACAAAATGGCTTCTAGATGAACTCCCATTTGTTTTGTGAAAGAAATGCCATATTTGTCAACACCGTCAGATGTCACCACCATCATATGTGTTCTGATCATTTTTGGATCATTTGTTAAGATGTGAATGTTAAGATCCTGATGAATGTAAATGGATAGAGGTAATAACTAATTATTTTATTTGTTCATATAACTGTTTTTAAAAGTTACCGTGTTACTGTAGCAGATGCACAGCAGACATATTGTTCTGAGATGAGAGAAAATAGATCATTTGTTTTCCAACGCTATATCAAAATACTTAAATGTGAATCTTGAATAAAAGCTGTATAAACAATAACATATTAACTGTTTGTTGTATTTGTTTTCATAAAGTAATTGATTTATTCAGTGTATTTGATAGTCCAAATGACTACAAATTCAGGTTTTCGTCAGATGTGTGAACTCTTTGTCAGGTCCCAGGTCACCTCCATCAGATGAATATTTTGCTAATATATGATTATATTATCAAAAGCGGCGTATATTATCATTAAGCGGCGTGAGAGGAAGCAGAAGAGGGGTAAGCGCGGAGGTATCCGAGCTAGGCTAGTGGCTAACCCACACAAGCCAGCTATCCCCTCCATCGTACTGGCGAACGTACGCTCTTTGGACAATAAACTGGACCACATCCGACTACTTCGCTCTACTCAGAGGACTGTAAGAGACTGTTGTGTTTTTGTGTTTACGGAAACATGGCTTAACAACAGCGTTCCGGACTGCGCCATTCAGCTCGAGCAGTTAACATGCTATCGAGCAGACAGAGCTCTCGTCGAGGGACGTAAGAGACGCGGCGGCGGGCTTTGTGTTTACATCAAAAATGTATGGTGCCGCGACGCTGTTGTGGTCTGCAAACACTGCTCACCCCTGGTGGAATTTATGATTATTAAGTGCCGGCCGTTCTATCTACCGAGGGAATATACAGCCATACTGCTCGTTGCTGTATACATCCCTCTTAACAACAATAACAGGAGTGAGGCACTGAATGATCTGTACCAGCACATCAGTGGGCAGCAGACAGCCCACCCAGGTACTTTTCTCATCTTGGCTGGAGACTTTAATCACGCAGACTTAAAGAGTGTGTTCCCAAAAATTCAACCGCATGTTGACTTCCAACAAGGGGAAAAAATACGCTGGACTTTGTTTACACCACCCAGAGAGGAGCATACAAGGCCCTCCCCCTCCCCACCTTGGAGCCTCAGACTACATCACTGTCATGCTAATGCCTGCATACAGACCGCTCGTTAAAGTCATCAAACCAATACACAAACAGATTCAAGTGTGGCCGGAAGGGTCGTCAGAGGCACTTCAAGACTGTTTCGACCTCCACTGACTGGAATATGTTTAAACAGG
>CM041801.1:38229116-38338176 GCA_023376895.1 Aspiorhynchus laticeps
TGGAAAATTAAAAGTATTTATACTGTTATTATTTCATAAGCAAGGTGTAACTATGCTAGGATTACATGGTATTTATATCCTACTGTCTAAGGCAACAATATTATGATTTAGAACAATTTGCCTTATTGTAATAACACAAAATATATGATGCAACATATTTTTACACTACGTACTGGGTAGCCTACTTATTGTATTATTACAACATATATATCTTACATGACATTGATACAAATAGTAAACTGTAGTATACTATAGTATAATTTAGTGAAATTAAAAACACACCATAGTCTTTATAATTTTTACCAGTTTACTTAAGAATATAATCTATATTATAGCACTATACTAGTGTTATTTATGTGGGGTCATGGAGATTACTGAACTCAGCTGAAATAATGGGGTAATTATTGATGAGCTTCTGATATGATTTGGTTTAGAAATTCCCATATGAAAATGTACCTGAGAAAGAGTATTGCTTATGGTCATCTCAGCAGCGAGTCAGGTCACTAGCATTGAACTGTCGAGGTGCAATACAGTGGAAAAGTTGATTACCTATTTCCAGCTCCTCCCAGGATAAATAACAGTATAATACACAACATGTATAATTACTGTATAATTGATGCTTTTTGATAGCTGTAGTGCTGTTGGTGCACTTTGGGCTTCCGTATGTGGTTTGAGGCAAGTAGAATAAAATGTTCTACAACCTTTTTCTTAACTACTGTGCAAACATACACCCTTGTACGTGTAGTACTGTGTAAGTGTAACATCCGGCGGCTGTAATCTAAAGTGAAGCCTTATTACCCTCTTGTTACGTGTATTACTGTGTAAGTGTAACATCCGCGGGCTGTAATCTAAAGTGAAGCCATGTTACGTGTTGTTACTGTGTAAGTGTAACATCCTGGGCTGTAATCTAAAGTGAAGCCTTGTTACCCCTTGTTACGTGTAGTTACTGTGTAAGTGTAACATCCGCGGGCTGTAATCTAAAGTGAAGCCTTGTTACGTGTTGTTACTGTGTAAGTGTAACATCCGGGGCTGTAATCTAAAGTGAACCTTGTTACCCTCTTGTTAGTGTAGTTACTTGTGTAAGTGTAAATCCGCGGGCTGTAATCGTGTAGTTACTGTTTTAGTGTAACATCATCGGGGCTGTAATCTAAAGTGAAGCCTTGTTAACCTCTTGTTACGTGTAGTTACTGTGTAAGTGTAACCCGCGGCTGTAATCTAAAGTGAAGCCCTGTTACCCTCTTGTTCGTGTAGTTACTGTGTAAGTGTAACATCCTCGGGCTGTAATCTAAAGTGATGTCTTGTTACGTGTAGTTACTGTGTAAGTGTCCGCGGGCTGTAATCTAAAGTGAAGCCTTGTTACCCTCTGTTACGGTAGTTACTGTGTAAGTGTAACATCCGCGGCTGTATCTAAGTGAAGCCTTGTTACCCTCTCGTTATGTATTTACTGCTAAGTGTAACATCCGCGGGCTGTATCTAAAGTGAAGCCTTGTTACCCTCTTGTTACGTGTAGTTACTGTGTAAGTGTAACATCCGCGGGCTGTAATCTAAAGTGATGCCTTGTTACCCTCTCGTTACGTGTATTTACTGCGTAAGTGTAACATCCGCGGGCTGTAATCTAAAGTGAAGCCTTGTTACCCTCTTGTTACGTGTAGTTACTGTGTAAGTGTAACATCCGCAGGCTGTAATCTAAAGTGAAGCCTTGTTACCCTCTTGTTACGTGTAGTTACTGTGTAAGTGTTGTAATGGCCTGTAACAAATAAATATTTTTATTATTTAACCATTTTAACAGATCTTTTCCAAGAACAGAATGCAGAAAAAAAACTTGCAAAAAATTTGCAACCACTTATACAAAATACAAAGAACTGTAAAACACACACACACCACAACACACAAAATCATGGTCTACATTTATTTTTAATAGGCATATTGGCAATTTTTTCCTTTCAACTGTGGGCAGGAGTCGACAAATTTCTGGAGATCTTTTGCATATGCTTGCAAAGTTTCCCTGCAGTATATGAGGGAGCAGAAAAGTCCTCCCCTGCTGATGCAGTTTTTCACCTGTGATCACAATTAGAGAAAAATACACCTACAAAAAAAACTGTTAATACACATCAAGTTTGCATAATGTAAAGAAGTGTTGCACAAAGCTTCTATTTAACTAAATATATAAAATAAGGACTTTTGTGAGGACTCTGTGCCACAGCAATGTTTCAAGGAAAATCTGTAAGAGTTGCCAACACTGTGATATGGTAAAGCAATAAATAATAAATTAACAAAGGACTACAAAAGTACACAGTAACTACACGTAACAAGAGGGTAACAAGGCATCACTTTAGATTACAGCCCCGGATGTTACATTTACACAGTAACTACACGTAACAAGAGGGTAACAAGGCTTCACTTTAGATTACAGCCCGCGGATGTACACTTACACAGTAACTACACGTAACAAGAGGGTAACAAGGCTTCACTTTAGATTACAGCCCGCGGATGTTACACTTACACAGTAACAACACGTAACGAGACTTCACTTTAGATTACAGCCCGCGGATGTTACACTTACACAGTAACTACACGTAACAAGAGGGTAACAAGGCTTCACTTTAGATTACAGCCCGCGGATGTTACACTTACACAGTAACAACACGTAACAAGAGGGTAACAAGGCTTCACTTTAGATTACAGCCCGCGGATGTTACACTTACACAGTAACTACACGTAACAAGAGGGTAACAAGGCTTCACTTTAGATTACAGCCCGCGGATGTTACACTTACACAGTAACAACACGTAACAAGACTTCACTTTAGATTACAGCCCGCGGATGTTACACTTACACAGTAACTACACGTAACAAGATGGTAACAAGACTTCACTTTAGATTACAGCCCGCGGATGTTACACTTACACAGTAACTACACGTAACAAGAGGGTAACAAGGCTTCACTTTAGATTACAGCCCGCGGATGTTACACTTACACAGTAACTACACGTAACAAGATGGTAACAAGACTTCACTTTAGATTACAGCCCGCGGATGTTACACTTACACAGTAACTACACGTAACAAGATGGTAACAAGACTTCACTTTAGATTACAGCCCGCGGATGTTACACTTACACAGTAACTACACGTAACAAGATGGTAACAAGACTTCACTTTAGATTACAGCCCGCGGATGTTACACTTACACAGTAAATACACGTAACAAGACTTCACTTTAGATTACAGCCCGCGGATGTTACACTTACACAGTAACTACACGTGACACGAGGGTAACAAGGCTTCACTTTAGATTACAGCCCGCGGATGTTACACTTACACAGTAACTACACGTAACAAGATGGTAACAAGACTTCACTTTAGATTACAGCCCGCGGATGTTACACTTACACAGTAACTACACGTAACAAGATGGTAACAAGGCTTCACTTTAGATTACAGCCCGCGGATGTTACACTTACACAGTAACTACACGTAACAAGAGGGTAACAAGGCATCACTTTAGATTACAGCCCGCGGATGTTACACTTACACAGTAACTACACGTAACAAGACTTCACTTTAGATTACAGCCCGCGGATGTTACACTTACACAGTAACTACACGTAACAAGAGGGTAACAAGGCATCACTTTAGATTACAGCCCGCAGATGTTACACTTACACAGTAACTACACGTAACAAGACTTCACTTTAGATTACAGCCCGCGGATGTTACACTTACACAGTAACTACACGTAACAAGATGGTAACAAGGCATCACTTTAGATTACAGCCCACGGATGTTACACTTACACAGTAACTACACATAACAAGGGTGTATGTTTGCACAGTAGTTGAGAAAAAATGTTGTAGTACATTTTATTCTACTTGCCTCAAACCACATACGGAAGCTCAAGTGCACCAACAGCACTACAGCTATCAAAAAAACATCAATTCGGTAAATGTACATGTGTATTATGATGGTATATTTATATGCTATATCCTAGGAGCAGCTGGAAACAGGTAATCTAGTTTTCCACTACTGCACCTCAATGGACATGATTCGCTGCTGAGATGACCATATGCAATGCTCTTTTATCAGGTACATTTTCATATCAATTTATAAACTATAAATTACTAAATTATATTATAGTATAGGCCTACTATTTGTATCAATGTCATGTAAGATATATGTTGTAATAAAACAATAAGTACCCAGTATGTAGTGTAAAATATACTGCATCATATATTTTATGTTATTACAATAAGGCAGCTTGTTCTAAATCATAATATTGTTGCCAAACACAGTACGTCATGCATACCACATAATCTTAGAATACTTACGCATTACTTATGAAATACTAACAGTATAAATACTTTTAATTTTCCAAGTCATTACCCCCTTATTCCTCAATTGTTTCCATTTACCTACATGTATGTTAAGCTTTAAGTTATGCTGACGCGGAAAATCACAGAGTCTACATACATGTAATTACAGAATAGGTACCCTTTAGTTATAAAATACTTACAGTATAAATGCTTTATAATTCCGCAGGTTATTACCCCCTTATTCCCCAAACGTTGCATATTGTTCCCTTATATCTATGAGTAGGTACTGTGGAGGTACTCTATAGTTACAAAATAGGTACGCTGTAAATTCTGTTTAATTACGCGGTACATTGCGGGCTGTAATCTAAAGCGTTACCAATAATTGTAATCAAGCGTTTTTCAAGTGTAATATTTCTGTAAAGGCTAGGGACAGAAAAATGGACATTTCCTTAGACTGACCCCTATACTGTATATTTTAGGCTATAAATATATGGCTATGTTACAGCTCCACTTTGAAGCTCTTGTGTTTTTCTCCTTTTCCATCTCTCCAATCCTATTCTGCTCACAGGTGATTGGAGATGAGTTTTGTTCCCACTTTTGTTGCAGTTTGCTAATTTTTGTAAAATAGCTTCTGTTTTTGCTTTTCAGATAAAAGAGCGGTTTCAGTTTAATATGTTGCAGGCTCATTTATTGGTAATAAATAATATTGATGATAATAAATCATAAAAAAAAATATTGGGCTTGTTTTGGGCTTGTTTTTGAAGCTGCGGTTGCTTATTTGTCTCGCGAGAGTTGGCAACTGTGTTTACGACACAGAGAAACGAAACCCTGTCAAAAAGAGGAAGTAATCTCATGAAAGGGAAATGTATTTTATTCCAAAAACACCCGTTAACCTTGTAATTGCAAACATTTACATTCGTTTATATGTATATTAAATACTGGTAAATGTAAGGAAACAGAAACACTATTTAGCCTATTTAGTTCCCTTCACAACAAATCCTTTACATTTAATGGTATTACAGAACAAGAATGAAAAAATAAGCAGCTATATTAAACTATAATAGAAAAAAATTATGCTGTAGTGGCATTTATTATAAAAAGCACACAAACATCAAGCTAAAATGAATTTAGCCTATTTCAAGCGAAACTGAAACAGCATTGGGCTCACAAGACAAAAATAAATGTTTCATTTTTGCCATGTAACATTTGGTTGCTGAACTATTATTAATTATATAAACTTATTTGTACATCATGTTCCAATATCTGTGTAAAACATCATCCTTCACGTGCAAAAATTTTTGTTTGGGCGCTGCACACTGATTTTACAGCAGACCTTTTAAAATAAACAATGTAACTTATGTTTGGTTGACTGCATTTTAGTTTGATTAACATTAATTCATTAACAAAAAGTTAGCGACGCTAGAACTGATATGTTGTGTGTGCGTGAGGTGCACAATCAGTTGGATGTAATATAATAAAGATATTAAGAAAACAAGCTTATACTTGTACTATATAATACTATAATCTGTCATTTTTTTATAAAATATATATTTTGTATAGTCCCATTTATTTTTATTTATTTTAAATAATTGAAGCGCTGCAGGTGCATGATGGCATTTTCCGGTGACAACGCAGCACAGTGTCCGACACTGGCATAAAAATTATATTTTAAAAAGTTTTATATATATATTAGTTATTATACATATGGAAGCCCGTTCCCCGTTTTAAAAAAGGTTATTGCGACTTTTTATCTCACAATTCTGACTTTTTTTCTCATAATTGCGTGATATAAATAGTTAAAAAGGTCATAATTGTGAGAAATAAAGTCAGACGTTTCTATGGAAGGATTTTACGTACTATTTTCAAATAGAATTGCAAATTGTATTTTCAATTGCATTTTCCATATGTGGATGCATAAATTGTGACATAATTCAAATGCAATTGCAAATCTTGCATTATCATTTGCATTTTCGCTTTCGCGAATGCACAGTGACTGACAAATTTCAAATGAAAAAGCAAAGTCCATTTGCAACTGTATTTCCCATGTCTTACAAGTTATGAGCCTGTCATATTTAAATAGCAATATTAATTACCACATTTGCCTTTTCACTTTCTCTGCATATAACCTGCCAAAACTCAAATGGAATCGCAATTCCTTTTGCATTTGAATTTCCTACGTCTTCACAGAAAGCTGTCAGTCAATGTGAGTGGGCGGGACTATACTAGGGCGTGTTTGTATTGGGAGGTGACGTCACTCACAGACGACTGTGCCGAATGCTTTGATCAATGCAGGTAATCGGTAAAGGCTCCGCTAAAGGCAGCTGCCAATCAGTTCGTGCCTGTGTTATCAAACAGACAGTGCAACCTTCTTGGCACAATACATAATTCTGTCTTTTTTACCCCAAATGCAGTGATTATCCCCTGCTAACAGAGCCACAAACAGTACGCACAATAGGTCAAAATTCACTATTACCCAAACGCTTTTCACCTGTCTCAACATCTCTGTTTCTCTCATTCCGATTAGTACAAATGAGTAAACAGACAGTGCAATTCTACACTTATTACAGTACATTTTATTCGCAAGCAAACAAAACAGTGCCAATCTATATTTATTTACCCATTTTCCACCGTACTTTATATTTTATTCAACAGTTTTAATCCGTTATGGAGCAAGTGTCCCATGGCACCAAAGCGTCACCAAAAAGACAATTTTTCTCATGATCTCAACATACACAACAAAAGTCGTTACACAACTGCGCCAGCAAGTGGCAGTTGTTTACTGTATCAACTATAGCCTACTGTACGCGTTTGGGACAGAAGACCTTCTTCGTGTTCGCTATCATCAGCCGCTTTTCCACTGTCAGGCCAGTGCGAGCCAGTGCTTTAAACGGGCCGGGCCGGGCCAATAGCCTCGGACCTGTCGCACCGAGCCCAAAATCACGCTGCGTTTCCACCGTCGGGCCAGAAGCTCTGTAGCGCTTCACTAAAACCCGCCCTTTACATGCCTCTCTAGAACAACGTCACACAACCCCATCATTTCACCAACAAAGAGAAGTTATCAGAAAACAAATAAGAACTAAGTCACTGAATTAATCAGGATTGAAAATTATTCACACAGAAATAAAGCGGTATAAACCGTTATTTCACAAAGGAAAGAGGACACATACCCTACTTTCAGTCGAGTCTGTTTCTGTTTATTTGTAGTCACAGAATACATTACATTTAGAATCATTTCTATATTATTTTTTCATTAAAAATACAAGCTGAGTAACGTTAGAAGAGGGAGCTCCCTAACAAAAACCATTATTATATTTTTTTATGACATACATTCTTCAAGCGGTCGTTTTACCATGTTTACTATGGTAATGGCTAGCATGCATAGTCTTTTGAATCGCTTATTTCTGCCTTGTATATTGTGATCATAATCCACATCGGAACTCAAACAGTTATTTCAAACACTCTGCTGTTTGAAAGTGAGTCTTAAGCTAAAATTATTTTAAAAGTCTTTAATACTGTTGTTATAGCTGTTAATTTTATGAAATGATCCGCGACACTACGCTCTCAAGACGCTGAGAAACTACGCCTTTGTTCATAACCACTCCTCTAGCCCCAGCTGGCCCGCTTTGGCCCAAGGTTTTCGTCGGGCCAAAAAACCTGGCCGTTGGCCCCGAGGAAGCACTGACGAGGCACGATCAAGCCCCGGAAGTGACAGTGGAAACGCGACTGGCCCTGGCACCCACTGGCAAGCCCGCTTTTGGCCCGACACCGGAAACACGGCTATATATGCAGTTTATTACTGACATTTAATGAACTTATAAATGTTAAATGCTTACATTATTACTGCTGCACTCATCACAGTTTCTCATTTACAACGACTTATTTGTAATGTACATTTTTCTTATTTTTAATATTTATTGTTAATAAATGTATATTACATTTACATTTATGCATTTAGCAGACGCTTTTATCCAAAGCGACTTACATTGCATTCAAGTTACAGTTTTACATTTGATCAGCTCTTATATTAATAAGAAATGTGATTTGCATATGTGTATAATTTAGTTCAGTGATGATGTAGCCTTATCTTTTGTATTTTCTACATTTCTTTGTAGCAGTTTGCATCGTATGCAGGAGCGAATCTAAGCATATTAGCAGCAGCATTTCCGCATCTGTGTTTATACAGCTGGAGCGAATGCCGTCTAGAGCATGTAATCACTCTGATAGTACTATGCTGATAGTAATAGACATGAAACAGGTGAAATGAAATAAGCATTGGGGGTTCACTATATTCAGCAGCGTAATCTCAATGTCACGTTTGTTTAAATCTAGGGTTGATGTTTTATCAGCTATGCTGAGTGTGCGGTCGAATTCAGCTACACGCAATGTCAGAAGCACGTGCTTTTATTCGATAATGGCTCTATACAATTAGAGGATATTGTTTTATTCATGACGGTTATCAAATGACTAATTTATGATATTTGCTCAGGTGAGCACTGGGGTCTTTTCTATCGGATTGCAACGCATATTCTTGTTAACACTTTTGAAAACTACAGATAGTGTGCGTCTGATTAGAGTTAAGCCGGTTGGCATGGTAGAACAGGCTCACATAGTCATAGGCCACTATTGTTAAGCCGGTCAGCGTGGTAGCCCAGGCGCACATAGATAGTAATACATGCAGTTCACATGGCTCTTTGGAGCAGCAGCAGTTCGTATGTCTTGGCGATAGACCTGCTTTGTGGGGGGTGTCTTGTCTTATTCCTGTCTGTTAATCTTTGTGTGTGTGTGGACGCATATATGTGCGCTGATGCAGTTATATCCTTATACTCAGCGACATGCACATTGGCTTGTATTGTTCATTTCTGTGTCTCCTGCTTTGTGGGGGGTTATTCATGTTATATGTGCAGCGACAGTATTTCTTACATGCTCACAGCAGCATGTTGTGGATGTATTGGCAGTAGCAAGTCTCGGTACTTGCTCTGCCACAGCAGCAGCAGCATAGCAGAACTATTCCGCCAAGACCAAATACATTAACAATGTCTTGTACATTACCATGCAAATCACTCCGAGAGTTGTCATGACAGAAATTCAAAGTTCTGGCATGAAACTCTAAATGTTTCTCAAATTATCTTTTGTTATGTTCCATACTTTATGTTAGGCCATTGTAGCCTAAACATTTAACACAATAATAACTTTAAATTATCTTTCGGGGGTATTTTCACAGCCAAATTTAGTTTGTGCATATATGTATATACTCTGTGTGTGTATATATACACTGAATAAAATTATAAACGCAACACTGTTGTTTTTGCCCCCATTTTTCATGAGCTGAACTCAAAGATCTAAGACATTTTCTATGTAGACAAAAGGCCTATTTCTCTCAAATATTGTTCACAAATCTGTCTAAATCTGTGTAAGTGAGCACTTCTCCTTTGCCGAAATAATCCATCCACCTCACAGGTGTGGCATATCAAGATGCTCATTAGACAGCATGATTATTACACGGGTGTGCCTTAGGCTGGCCACAATAAAAGTCCACTCTAAAATGTGCAGTTTTATCACACAGCACAGTGCCACAGATGTCGCTAGTTTTGAGGGAGCGTGCAATTGGCATGCTGACTGCAGGAATGTCCACCAGAGCTGTTGCCCGTGAATTGAATGTTCATTTCTCTGCCATAAGCTGTCTCCAAAGGTGTTTCAGAGAATTTGGCAGTACATCCAATGGGCCTCACAACCGCAGACCACGTGTAACCACACCAGCCCAGGACCTCCACATCCAGCATCTTCACCTCCAAGATCATCTGAGCCCAGCCACCCGGACAGCTGCTGCAACAATCGGTTTGCATAACCAAAGAATTTCTGCACAAACTGTCAGAAACCATCTCAGGGAAGCTCATCTGCATGCTCGTCGTCCTCATCGGGGTCTCGACCTGACTGCAGTTCGTCATCATAACCGACTTGAGTGGGCAAATGCTCACATTCGATGGCATCTGGCACTTTGGAGAGGTGTTCTCTTCACGGATGAATCACGGTTTTCACTGTACAGGGCAGATGGCAGACAGCGTGTATGGTGTCGTGTGGGTGAGTGGTTTGCTGATGTCAACATTGTGGATCGAGTGGCCCATGGTGGTGGTGGGGTTATGGTATGGGCAGGCGTATGTTATGGACAACGAACACAGGTGCATTTTATTGATGGCATTTTGAACGCACAGAGATACCGTGACGAGATCCTGAGGCCCATTGTTGTGTTATTCATCCACGACCATCACCTCATGTTGCAGCATGATAATGCACAGCCCCATGTTGCAAGGATCTGTACACAGGGTTCCCACTCTTTCATGAACACCAGATTCAAGGACTTTCAAGGACTTTTTAAAGCACCATTTATTTTATATCAAGCACCTATCAAATTCACACGCCAGCATATGTAGTGTCATGAAAGACCTTACAGTACTTAACATTTCACTTACACTTAACATTTACATTAAAAATTTCAGAGTAATAATATTTTGAATGTGTAGGTTTCATTTAGACTGTTTTGAGCAGTCGTGTTCAAAGGAATTTAACGAAATCCATTGAAGTCAATAATATTCAAATACAATTTCTAAAATATTAATAAAATGTGCATCAAACTGGTTTTTGCTGTAGTTCTTGTACAAGATTAAAATTTGAAAGAATTTTTAAATTAATAAAAAGTGGTTAAATGTTGTAATAACATGTTAAAACCTGTTAACATTAAAAATTTGCATTCTCTCAGAGACGTTACTCATTAATAAATAAACTCAAGTCAAAATTATTATTGTAAATCCCATTTTTTCATCTTTGACCTAGAGGAATGCAGGTGCTCAAACATGCAGCTGCTCAAAACTTCAATATTTTTTGAAAGTATTTCATGAACATTTTAAACCTTGTATGTGCAAATCTGCAAAAAAATATATATAAAGAAAATAAATAAAAAATAGGACTTTCTATTTGCTTAGTAAATGTAAGTGTACAATGTAAATTGTAAATGCTTACTGTAAATTATTTCACAACACCTCAGCATGTTATTCTTATTAAGTGAGGGTCATTTTTTGGGATTTTTTACCCAAGCAAAGTCTCTGAGAACCTGGCACATTGTAATTCTGGAGACTCCAGGAAGGTTGCAGTTCTGGAAAATGGTAGCGCTGGAGAGTAAATGGTTCCCGAAGGTTTTACACCTAATTCTTCATATTAATTCCTATTTCTTTTGCAGTTAACATGCACCTTTTATTGTCCACCCGTTTTTATCTGACCATGCTGACCCAATGAGCATTTCGTTGGACCAATGTTTATGTCTTAACTTTGCAATTTCTGTATTGCATTAGTTTTGAATATTTCTCATGGGGATTTAATCATTTTTGACTTTCAGTCTGAGTTAAATCTCAGACTGAATTTTTTGGCTCATTTGATCTGTAAAAGAAAACCTGCCTAATAATTCTGCACACCTGAATATAAGGAGTTTTTCACTTCCAGCCTTCATGGACAATTATATATCACTTATAAATAATTAAATACAAAATGAATAGTAGATATTAAGATTGATGTGGTTTGGTATTGGTAAAATGTGCTTGAAAAAAAAATATGATCAGAATATCAACGTGCCTAATAATTATGCACACACTGTAAGATGTGCTCACTTTACACATAGTGCGCGTGATCGTGAAATCGAAAGTGAACTGCGAGCGCACATTCAAATTTGATTTCAATACCCTGCATATTGATAGCGCGAAAATTATACACAATATTAGAATGTTTGCGGGAGCGGGACACAACACACGTTGCAGGAGTGGGCGGTTAATGGTCAGAAACTCAGCGGGAGCGGGCTTAAGAAAACTGTCCCGCGCAGGGCTCTAGGCTGCGCATCAACACACGCAAAGTTTTTTTTTTCCCCGCGCTACCCCGTCTTCACCCCAATCATTAGTGCCGTTTCGTTCTGTCTTTGACAGCACATATAGGACAATTTTTGAAATGGCGCCATAAACAAAATTTATTTCAAATTTAATTCAAGCACTTACAAGGACCTATGTTTATTTTCAAGTACTTTCCAGGCCTTGAATCCATATGTCTGAAATTCAAGTACTTTCAAGTACTTTCAAGAAGCGTGGGAACCCTGTGTACACAATTCCTGGAAGCTGAAAACATCCCAGTTCTTGCATGGCCAGCATACTCACCGGACATGTCACCCATTGAGCATGTTTGGGATGCTCTGGATTGGCGTATACAACAGCGTGTTCCAGTTCCTGCCAATATCCAGCAACTTCACACAGCCATTGAAGAGGAGTGGACAACCTGATCAACTCTATGCGAAGGAGATGTGTTGCACTGCGTGAGGAAAATGGTGGTCACACCAGATACTGACTGGTTTTCGGTATGTATGTATATACTGTATATATACTGTGTGTGTATATATATATATATATATATATATATAACCTGTGGAATGTTTTATTGAATTTTTCACCTATCTATATAAATTTAATAAAAATTTTAATTTGACATTCTAGTCTTAGGCTACTGGTGAATGTTCAACTAATGAACTTTGGTTGTCAGTCAGGAAAATAATCTAAATGAACAAAATGCTGTCATTATACAATTCTCCGCCAGATTTATTATGCTGCACACAAGTTCAGGCTGACTCAAAAACGTGCATACATGAACTGAGACCAGATGTGAGATTTGATCGTAGCCACCGCTCACGTCCATAAATTCCAAGTTTTGCGTAGAAACGACCATACGCCCGATTCTCTGTCGTACATTCGTTTCGTAAATGAGGTCCCCGTGTGTGTTTTCGTGCAGTAGCATGTACATCCCTCTCCATCCGAGGTGCTAAGAAAATGCGCACTGATAGAAGAGATAGAAACTAATTTTCATTGGCTGTAGGGTGCGTGGGGCACAACCTAACGCATGGTTAGTTGTAACACACGTGGTTTAAATATTTCCACACATGCTAGCATAACAATTTACAGTATTTACCAGTTGCCATATCAACACTATATAAAGTGAAAAAAGTTTGCTAAAATTCAAAAATCTGTTGAAGATATCGCTGAATATTTAATTTACTATAGTAAAAGTAAATTTGTGGCTTCAGGAAATTTTTCATCTCAGTTTTTAGTGTTAATTTAAAATGAGACAAATCTGCTATTATTTTAATCTCCAATCTTAGCAATTTATATTGTTCTTTAATCCTTCCCTAACTAGCAGAAGACACTAGCCGGGTTTCCATCCAAAGTTGCAAATTTAACTTATGCGCAAAATTGGAATATCACATAAAATATTTGCGAACGAGTACCGTTTCCATCCAACAAGTCAAAGAGAACAAAATCTTCACTTCCTGGTGAACTGGCACTAAATAGCCTATAGAAAACTGGGATAAGCTACTGAATATAATCATTTTCATATATTAAAAAATAATTGTGGCTCAGAGTGAGCAGACGAAACACAATAAATGCTGTCAATGCTTTCGGAGGTGAATGCTGCTGTTTGGGAACACAGTCGTGTAAGACAATTATACAGAAATACTTTGATGACAGACTTTGCTCAGGCATTTCAGAACGACCATAACAACATTTCAGATGCTGTGGAACGAGATCAGTCTGCTGCTAGACAAGTTATCCCGTCTCGTAGCGCAAAGTCACATGACTTTTTTGATTCTCTTGGAGCAAGTTATTCGCAAAATGCGTTTCCATCTCCCTTTATTACCCTTTTTCGCAAAAGTCAAAAACCACCTCAAGCGAGTGTAAAAACTTTTTTGCGAATTAAGGAATTTTTATTCAAAATGTTTCTGATGCGATACTTCAAAATGCGCATAAAAGCAGCTATTAAAACCTGTTAACCCGCACCAGGACGCGAGCGCTCTCAAAGCTCTTTGTTTGCACACGTCATTGTTTTCAAACAGATAAAGTAAAACAGGACAAAATGAATCTTGACAAACTATATATCATTTTGAAGGTCTAAGCCTCAAGCATCGACGACAGATCGCTTTTTTTCGATAGAAAGCTTATACGGAATGTATTTGCTAAATTTGTGTAAGCAGTACACATCAAAACATGTATAAAAATCCCCGCAGTACATACCATATTCATCCTGATAACGACTCTCAAACGTATCCACTGCTGTAAATCCTGGTTTCATTTGAAAGATAAGGGTCCAGTGAACAACATTCCATCGAGCACTTTTAGTCCAAAGAAACAACAACGCTGTAATTTAGATCGTTAATCCTTTGTTTACGTCTCATCTCTTGAGGGAGAGTTATTGTTTGTGTCCGTTATGGAACAAATTACGCTCAAAAATAGCGTCTTGGTGGTAAAAAAACAGCATGATTTTGTAGCAGACAATGTCCCAAACAGAATGAAATCATCCAAAAAAAAAAAAAGTCAAAGATACACGGAAGATTGTTTATTTGAATTCTGGCGCTCCCTCGCGACGGCGTGTGACGCACGCTGTGACGCACCTGTCATCTGATGGGGCGTAACTTAGCGATCTTTTTAGCACAAATAAACTCTTCTTCTTCAGCAGTTTTCATATATGTTTGCGTGTTTTGTGGAGAATGTGCCTGTATCTGTGTGATTAACATCTCTATGGCTGATAATCAGCATGTAATTACTGACTGTTCACAGATATCAGTGTGAATGCAGTCTATATAAAAGTCCATTATAATGTGAATATTGACTATATTGGGCAGCCATCAGTATGATTAGCATCTGTATGAATGATCTTCAGCATGTGATTACTAATGTATGAGCAGGAGAGCATCTGTTTGTCAGGAAATCAGTATGTAATTAAGTTATTTTTTTTTATTATTATTATTTTTTTTTTCATCACTCAAATTATTATTATTGTATTTTTTTCATCACTCAAAAATTATTATTATTGTATTTTTCTAGTGCTCAAATAAATCACTTATACGATTTCTAAGATTCTGTCTACTGTTTTATAATTGAAAAACTGCAGTGGCATGTATAAAGACTAAAAAGTATGTAGTAGAGGGGGGGGGACTAGAAAAATGTCTGCAGGAATCTAATATTTCATGGTATCTTCTTCAGATTTGAAATATAAACTCATGAGACATGTGACTTTCAACCCATTACTTTTCTGGATTGCTCCAGGACTGATTTCATGTATTTTTATATGAAATAAAAAAAAATCAGTGTGGTACAATTTTTATCAGTGTCTATAACTTTTTATATTTTTGAGCATTATCAACTCTGGATGATGGATAGTAAAGGCCAAAGGGTCTTCTTTCCAAAGACACCACAATTGTGTGTGTGGCACACTGAAGTCAGGAACTGTTACCATTTTAAGTTAGTTAGTCATTTTCAGCTGTGATTCCCAATATGGGGGGTGCAGGTTAACAGGCTAACTGGTTTTAAATTCCAGTTGCGCAGATGGGGAACGTTGTAAAACTGCATTACATAAACTATGCTATTCTATGACATTAGCAATGTAATTTACACTGTTTACTTTTATGAATCATAATGAGAAACCACGAGAAACAGGTTAATAAAGACTGACAGTCAATGTTTAATGTTCAGAAATTATTATTTCAAGAAATATAAAGCATTTTGGCTCATTTATGTGGGCCGTCCCAAGCATGGTTGCAATGTGTTCATTGTCAAGCTCCAAAATCAGATTATTTTTCATTCTTAAAAAACGCCATTATTTTATTTGAAATAGTTAATTTTATTTTATTGACAAAATATTTTAGTTTGTTTTGTATATTTTTTTTTTTCCATTAGATCAGATAGCATTTTAAGCTGTCATATGGTCACGTTACAACTTGTCCCTCAGATGTTACCCACCCACAGGGCATGTTGTCACATTTCACATTTTTTGGGGTAAATAAAGAAAAATGTATATGCTGTAATTATGAAACAAAGTGACTTATTTGTACTAGACAAGTGCGAAATCACTGTGGATAAAAAATTTATACTCTGAACCCCATACAAACTGAGAAAGTCAAAAGGTGTTAGGTTTTGCCCCACTCTCCCCTATATACTGATAGAAACAACAGAAACTCATTCTCATTGGCTTCATGTATTCCAGTCATTCATATAAGTTAACATTGCACAACCAGAGACACAAATGATCCTGTTACATTGATATGCAGAATAGTGGATAAAAGATAATAAATGTAAGCAGTTTGAACTGTAACACACCACTCGAAACTCAGTCCTCCTGTGATTATAATGCTGATAATCTGTTGTCACGTCACTGGATCCTCATGTATGAAGCTGAGATACTGAGATACTGACCTGAAGTAAAGCCGGAAATAAATAGGCCAGCTGTAAATAGGCCTGTGTATGTTTTTCACTCTTGTGTATGGAGAAAAACCAGTTTCATTTGTTTTCCTATAGTGGTGCTTGTTGAACTGGTTCTGAATAGTTCCACAAAAGTTTCACAGTCCAACAAGACAAAAAAATTAAACAAAACAATATCAATATTAATTTATCGTTATTCATGGCGAATCATGTGTTTAGTTATGAAAGTCTTAAGTTATTGGTGTTTATTATATTTCTGCACTGGGTTTAAACCAGTTATTAACCATTTGTAGGAGAAGAAAAACCATCAAAGATGTTATAATTTAGATTCTTCTTCTAGGGAACTTAAAAGAACCCTCCACTTTTTTTGGAAATAGGCTCATTTTACAACTCCCCTAGAGTTAAACAGTTGAGTTTACCGTTTTTGAATCTATTCAGCCGATCTCCAGCCTAGATAGCACACTAGATAGCTGGGGACTACTTTCAGGCACTGCGTAATATCACTGCGCCTGCTGCACCCATGTTACGGCAGCAAATTTCCTTGATTATTACGCCGGAATGAGAGTATAGTTCCTAGCCATATCGGCCTAGAAAATCACAACTTTTCCTTTTCCGTCGGTCTTAGTACACGATGTAACTACAGGAGAGTCTAGCTTTAAATAGGAAAAATATCTAAACTCTTTGGTCATTTTTGATGACCAAATGCTAATAGTCTAATCTGATTCAATGATCTATGCTAAGCTAAGCTAAAAGTGCTACCGCCAGACCCGGAGATCGGCTCAATGGATTCAAAAACGGTAAAACTCAACTGTTTATCTCTAGGGGAGTTGTAAAATTAGCCTATTTCCAAAAAAAGTGGAGTGTTCCTTTAACGCTGCAGCCCTCTAGTGGACACAATGGGGAATGCTGCCATCATGGCCGGTGTATTGAAGCATGTGTGAAACACCACCAATCCTATTGGTCAACGTGGCTCATGACATCGAAGGCGGGTGCCCGGAGGTATAAAAAGGCACCTGCTGAATACATCACCAACTTTTGTTGTCTTCGGAGCTGTATGTTTGAAGTGCGTGTGAGAGACCAAGGCAGGTGAGCATTGTAGAGGACGCACACCAACTATGCGTCATGTGTCTAGGTCAGGAGCTCGTGTATTCGGTACTCGAGGGCTCTGAATGCACTCATTGTGAGTGTTTCCAATGAGCAAGCTCCGTTCGCGTTTGCCTTTCTTCTCAAGAGATGAGTGAGAAGCATCTGCATCTCACAGTTCTTGTCCTGCTGCTGCCGAGGCATGGCGAAGATTGGAATCATGGGGTTTGCAGGGTTTTAAAAATAATGTTAAAAGAGGTGTGTGAACTTGCAAGTACGATGTCAGACACTGTAATATGCTCTGGCCCCCTCCCTGCTTATCGGGGTGATGAGATTCATAGCAGACTGTCATCACTAAATGGCTGGATGTCTAAGTGGTGCCCGCAAAACAACATAGGTTTTATAGACAATTGGACGAGTTTTTGGGGCAGACCTGACCTGTTGAAAAGAGATGGTGTTCATCCCTCCTGGGGTGGTGCCGCTATTCTCTCTAGAAATGTGGCACATAGTCTTAGAGTTCATACTTGACTAACTGGAGCCCAGGTCAGGAAGCAGACAGACTGGCTAAACCGACCGTCTGCTAGCCGCCTCACGTCACAGAAGTCAGTTAATTCTCAGCACATAGAGACTCCTTCACCTAGATATCACACTATAGAGACTGTGTCTGTTCCCCGAACTAGAAAATACAGAAAACGTCAAAACCAATTTATGAGTAACCATTTAATTGATGTTCAACAAATAAAAAATGTTTACAATACACAGAAACAATTGATAAAACTTGGCTTACTGAATATTAGGTCCCTTTCTACAAAAGCACTTTTTGTAAATGATTTGATTAATGATCATAACCTAGATTTGCTCTGTTTGACAGAAACATGGCTAAAACCAGATGAATACATTATTTTAAATGAGTCTACCCCCCAAGATTACTGTTACAAAAATGAGCCGCGTCCAAAAGGCAAAGGGGGAGGTGTTGCTACAATTTATAACAATATTCTCAGTATTTCTCAGAAGACAGGCTTTAAGTATAACTCCTTTGAAGTAATGGTGCTTCATATAAAATTATCTAGAGAAAAAAGTATTAATGATAAATCCCCCGTGACATTTGTACTGGCTACTGTATACAGGCCACCAGGGCACCGTACAGACTTTATTAAAGAATTTGCTGATTTTCTATCAGAGTTAGTGCTGGCTGCAGATAGAGTCCTAATTGTGGGTGATTTTAATATCCATGTTGATAATGAAAAAGATGCATTAGGATCAGCATTCATAGACATTCTGAACTCTATTGGGGTTAGACAACACGTTTCAGGACCTACTCATAGTCGAAATCATACTCTAGATTTAATACTGTCACATGGAATTGATGTTAATGGTGTTGAAATTCTGCAGCAAAGCGATGATATATCAGATCATTATCTAGTCTTGTGTAAACTCCATATAGTTAAAGCTGTAAATTCAACTCCTTCTTACAAATATGGTAGAACCATCACTTCTACCACAAAATACTGCTTTGTAAGTAATCTTCCTGATTTATCTCAATTCCTTAGCATATCCAACAGCACAGAACAACTTAATGATGTAACAGAAACTATGAACTCTCTCTTTTCTAGCACTTTAGATACAGTTGCTCCTTTACGCTTAAGGAACAGGGGTGCAAACTTGTCACCTTTCGGCGAAATTCGCCGTTTTCACCTTGAAATAGGTCATTCACGTGAATCGTGTAGATCTGTAAAAAAATATATTTTTTGGGGGGGGGGTCGTCGGATCTGCCAGTCATCTGTGTCACGTCACCTGCAGCGTCTTTTCCCCCTGTTGGCAATGGACCCGCCCTACTCTGTCTCTGATTGGCTCACCTTGGGCTGTCTCCTATTTTCTTTATGCCCGCGAAAATAACTAAAAATACTCTGTCAGTTTTGATTGTACAGATAAGAATAAGGTATCATTTGAAACTGCAAAGGGTCTCCTTTTATTTCTGTATAGTCATAATAACAACGAAATAATGTACTTTTCTAAAATTAATAAAATAAGCGGGGTGCGTTCTCTGCCGGCTCGGTCACCTTTCTTCACAGACACGTAAATAAAACAACCTGAATCTCCACGAATACTCGCCTCAAATACATGAGACATATATGTATAGAAAGCTTAAAATGTCTACTTTTAAATGAAGTAAGTTACGTCCAACAAATATTCGATGTTAAATTAATCCGTATGAAACTGATGCGATGTCCAGTTTTCCCGTCTCAACCCATTATATCTAATACGGTCACGCCCACGCGCCGCTCGCGCCTTTCAGATTCAAACATCCACGTGAGGCTACTTTCTGTTTCTGGAAGAAGATCTGCTGAGAGAAATAACCCAGAATTTCAAAATGTGTGTTTGTTTGTTTGTTTTTTTCCTTCAGAGCACATAAACAATATACACTATGGAAATGCCAGGTTTTGTAATGTTTTTTGTAAATAATTCTCTTCTTCATTACTTCAGTCTTACTCCAAGTGTAACAATATACACTATACCATTCAAAAGCTTGGAGTCAGCATATCGAAATTCAAACTTTTATTTAGCACACAAGTAATGATAAAGACATGTATCATGTTACAAACTATGCTGTTCTTCTGAACTTTCTATTCATCAAAGAAAAAAAAAAACCTTCTCAGATATTTTCAACAGAATAATAATAATAATAATAAATGTTTTTTGAGCAGCAAATCAGAATATTAGAATGATTTCTGAAGGATTATGTGGCTGGAGTAATGATGCTAAAAAGTCAGCTTTGTTTGTTCCTAATAAACTGTTTAACTGCCCTTGCAAGTGAATCTCAAGTTATTTTGTGTGATAGCTATATATTCTAAATAAACTACAAGCAAAAAATATATAAATTAATCAAATTATTAATTTACTTAACATGTTAAAATTGATTTACAGTACTTTTTTTGCTGTCTTCTAACTGTTTGGACTTGAATAAAGAAAGAAAACTCGCACTTAACCTTTCCACAGGCATTTTGTTTTCATAGTTAGACATATATCGGGATGTATCATTATATGATAGTCTAGCAATATATCGATTATCACAGAATTGCTGTATTGTGAGGTACCCTGCAATTCCCACCCATGTGTGTATATATATATATATATATATATATATAAGGGGGAGGGGGGGGGGTAGTTTGTCACCTTTTTCACCCCTGACGAGTTTGCACCCCTGAAGGAAGATTAAGGAAAAGAGTCCAACACCGTGGTATAATGAGCACACTCGCACTCTAAAGAGAGCAGCCCGGAAAATGGAGCGCAGCTGGAGGAAAACAAAACAAGAGGTATTTTGTATAGCTTGGCGGGAAAGTACCCTATCCTACAGAAAAGCTTTAAAAACTGCTAGATCTGATTACTTTTCGTCTCTTTTAGAACAAAACAAACATAACCCCAGATATTTATTCAATACAGTGGCAAAATTAACAAAAAAATAAAGCATCAACAGGTGTTGACATTTCCCAACAGCACAGCAGTAATGACTTTATGAACTATTTTACTTCCAAGATTGATACTATTAGAGATCAAATTGTAACCATGCAGCCGTCAGCTATATCATCACATCAAATAGTGTACTATAGATCCCCTGAGGAACAATTCCACTCATTCTCTACTATAGGAGAGGAAGAATTGTATAAACTTGTTAAATCATCTAAACCAACAACATGTATGTTAGACCCTATTCCATCTAAACTACTAAAAGAGGTGCTTCCAGAAGTCATAGATCCTCTTTTGGCTATTATTAATTCGTCATTGTCATTAGGATATGTCCCCAAAAACTTTAAATTGGCTGTTATTAAGCCTCTCGTTAAAAAACCACAACTTGACCCCAAAGATCTAGTTAATTACAGACCGATCTCGAATCTCCCTTTTCTGTCAAAGATATTAGAAAAGGTTGTATCCTCACAATTATATTCCTTCTTAGAGAAAAATGATATCTGTGAGGGTTTCCAGTCAGGATTTAGACCGTATCATAGTACTGAGACTGCTCTCATTAGAGTTACAAATGACCTGCTCTTATCATCTGATCGTGGTTGTAACTCTCTATTAGTTCTACTGGATCTTAGCGCTGCGTTCGACACTATCGATCACAACATTCTTTTGAATAGACTAGAAAACTTTGTTGGCATTAGTGGAAGTGCATTAGCATGGTTCAAATCGTACTTATCTGACCGCCATCAATTCGTAGCAGTGAATGAAGAGGTATCATATCGATCACAAGTGCAGTATGGAGTTCCTCAAGGCTCAGTACTAGGGCCGTTACTTTTCACGCTTTATATGTTACCCTTGGGAAATATCATTAGGAAACACGGGGTTAGCTTTCACTGTTATGCTGATGATACTCAGCTCTATATTTCTTCATGGCCTGGTGAAACACACCAAATTGAGAAACTTATGGAATGCATAGTCGATATAAAAAACTGGATGACGAGTAATTTCTTACTGCTAAATTCTGAAAAAACAGAGGTGTTAATTATCGGACCTAAAACCCCCACAAGTAATAACCTAGAACACTGTCTAACACTTGATGGCTGCTCTGTAAATTCTTCGTCATCAGTCAGGAACCTAGGTGTGCTATTTAATAGTAATCTCTCCTTTGACAGCCACGTTTCTAGCATTTGTAAAACTGCATTTTTTCATCTTAAAAATATATCTAAACTGAGACCTATGCTCTCAATGTCAAATGCAGAAATATTAATTCATGCGTTTATGACCTCAAGGTTAGATTATTGTAATGCTTTATTGGGTGGTTGTTCTGCGCGCTTAATAAACAAATTACAGATGGTTCAAAATGCAGCAGCTAGAGTTCTTACTAGAACCAGGAAGTATGAGCACATTAGCCCGGTTCTGTCAACACTGCACTGGCTCCCTACTAAACATCCTATAGATTTTAAAATCTTGTTAATTACTTATAAAGCCCTGAATGGTTTAGCTCCTCAGTACTTGAGCGAGCTTTTATCGCATTATAGTCCTTCACGTCCACTGCGTTCTCAAAACTCTGGCCATTTGATAAAACCTAGAATATCAAAATCAACTGCAGGCGGCAGATCTTTTTCCTATTTATCGCCCAAACTCTGGAACAATCTACCAAACACTGTTCGGGAGGCAGACACACTCTGTCAGTTTAAATCTAGATTAAAGACCCATCTCTTTAACCTGGCGTACACATAACACACTAATACACTTCTATTATTCAAATCCGTTAAAGGATTGTTAGGCTGCATTAATTAGATCAACCGGAACCGGGAACACTTCCCATAACACACGATTTACTCGTTACATCGTAAAAAGATTGACATCTACGCTAATATTAGTCTGTTTCTTTCTTATTCTGTTTCTCAGTCTGTGTCTGGATCAGATGGTGGATCGGCGCCGGGAGATGATGTCTGCGGCCCAGATTGTCGGCGGAGGCCGGACCCATGGATGAGCCCCGGGGACATAATCCCAGTGAAGACCTCGACTTAAAATACAATAAAACTAAAAATAAAACAAATAACTAAAAATATAATAAAATACCTAACTACATAATACTATTATTGTTAGAAATTGCAACAATATTAAAATAGAAATATAATACATTTAAAGTTTTAATTAAAACAATAAGTAAACAATAAATAAACAATAATATCCTGGCCAGAGGAGAACTGGCCCCCGACTGAGCCTGGTTTCTCCCATGTTTTTTTTTTCTCCACTCTGTCACAGAAGGAGTTTTGGTTCCTTGCCGCTGTCGCCTCTGGCTTGCTCAGTTGGGGACACTTAATTTCTAGCGATTATCGTCAATTTAATTTCACAGATATTATTTAAACTAAACTGAGCTAGACAATGACATCTCTGAATTCAATAATGAAATGCCTTTAACTGAAAATTGAGTGTTTAATCTTATTATTATACATTACTGACACTCTATCCTCCAACTTGATACTGTTAAGTGCTTTGACACAATCTGTATTGTTAAAAGCACTATATAAATAAAGGTGACTTGACTTGACTTGACTTGGCAATGATCCAGAAGACGAACATTGACGCCCTCCACAAAGAAGGTAAGTCACAGAAGGACATTACTGAAAGGTGTGGCTGTTTACAGAGTGCTGTATCAAAGCATATTAAATGCAAAGTTGACTGGAAGGAAGAATTTGGGTAGGAAAAGGTGCACAAGCAACAGGGATGACTGCAAGCTTGAGAATACTGTCAAGCAAAGCTGATTCAAACACTTGGGAGAGCTTCACAAGGAGTGGACTGAAGCTGGAGTCAGTGCATCAAGAGTCACCACGCTCAGACGTCTTCAGGAAAAGGGCTACCAAGCCACTTCTGAACCAGAGAGTGTTGCTCAGTGGTCCAAAGTCCTCTTTTTTGCATTTCATTTGGAAATCAAGGTCCCAGAGTCTGGAGGAAGAGTGGAGAGGCACAGAATCCATGTTGCTTGAAGTCCAGTGTGAAGTTTTCACAGTCAGTGATGATTTGGGCTGCCATGTCATCTGCTGGTGTTGGTCCACTGTGTTTTCTGAAGTCCATAGTCAACGCAGCCATCTACCAGTAAATTTTAGAGCACTTCATGCTTCCTTCTGCTGACAAGCTTTATGGAGATGCTGATTTCATTTTCCAGCAGGACTTGGTACCTGCCCACACTGCCAAAGGTACCAAAAGCTGGTTCAATGACCATGATGTTACTGTGCTTGATTGGCCAGCAAACTCGCCTGACCTGAACCCCATAGAGAATCTGTGGGGTATTGTCAAAATGAAGATGAGAGACACCAGACCCAATAATGCAGATGAGCTGAAGGCCACTGTCAAAGAAACCTGGGCTTCCATACCACCTCAGCAGTGCCACAAACTGATCACCTCCATGCCACGCCGAATTGAGGCAGTAATTAAAGCAAAAGGAGCCCCTACCAAGTACTGAGTGCATATACAGTAAATGAACATACTTTCCAGAAGGCCAACAATTCACTAACAATGTTTGTTTTTTTATTGGTCTTATGAAGTATTCAAATTTGTTGAGATAGTGAATTGGTGGGTTTTTGTTAAATGTGAGCCTAGATCATCACAATTAAAAGAACCAAAGACTTAAACTACTTCAGTCTGTGTGCATTGAATTTATTTAATACACGACTTTCACAATTTGTGTTGAATTACTGAAATAAATGAACTTTTCCATGACATTCTAATTTATTGAGATGCACCTGTATAATGTTAGTTAATGATTTATTAATGAAAGTTATTATAATGTTTTACCATAAGTTTTACTGGTAATGGGTTTAGACCATGACTGACATCAGTTTCACACATGATCCATTTGCAGTATACAGTGGTGTGAAAAAGCGTTAGCCCCCTTCCTGATTTTTTATTTTATTGCATGTTTGTCACACTTTAATGTTTCAGATCATGAAACAAATTTAAATATTAATCAAATATAACACAAGTAAACACAACATGCAGTTTTGAATGAAGGGTTTTTTTATGAAGGGAAAACAAAATCCAAACCCACATGGCCCTGTGTGAAAAAGTGTTTGCCCCCCACCCCCTGTTAAAACATAACTGTGGTTTATCACACCTGAGTTCAGTTTCTCTAGCCACATCCAGGCCTGATTACTGCCACACCTGTTCGCAATCAAGAAACCACAGTGAGAGACATTATCCACAAATGGCGAAAACATGGAACAGTGGTGAACCTTCCCGGGAGTGGCCGGCCGACCAAAATTACCCCAAGAGCGCAGCGACGACTCATCCAAGAGGTCACAAAAGACCCCACAACAACATCTAAAGAACTGCAGGCCTCACTTGCCTCAGTTAAGGTCAGTGTTCATGACTCCACTATAAGAAAGAGACTGGGCAAAAATGGCATGCATGGCAGAGTTCCAAGACGAAAACCGCTGCTGAGCAAAAAGAACATAAAGGCTCGTCTCAGTTTTGCCAGAAAACATCTTGATGATCCCCAAGACTTTTGGGAAAATACTCTGTGGACTGACGAGACAAAAGTTGAACTTTTTGGAAGGTTTGTGTCCCATTACATCTGGCATAAAAGTAACACAGCATTTCAGAAAAAGAACATCATACCAACAGTAAAATATGGTGGTGGTAGTGTAATGGTCTGGGGCTGTTTTGCTGCTTCAGGACCTGGAAGACTTGCTGTGATGAATGGAACCATGAATTCTGCTGTCTACCAAAAAATCCTGAAGGACAATGTCCGGCCATCTGTTCGTGACCTCAAGCTGAAGTGAACTTGTGTTCTGCAGCAGGACAATGATCCAAAACACACCAGCAAATCCACCTCTGAATGGCTGAAGAAAAACAAAATGAAGACTTTGGAGTGGCCTAGTCAAAGTCCTGACCTGAATCCTATTGAGATGCTGTGGGATGACCTGAAAAAGGTGGTTCATGCTCGAAAACTCTCCAATGTGGCTGAATTACAATAATTCTGCCAAGATGAGTGGGCCAAAATTCCTCCACAGCGCTGTAACAGACTCATTGCAAGTTATCGCAAACGCTTGATTGCAGTTGTTGCTGCTAAGGGTGGCCCAACCAGTTATTAGGTTTAGGGGGCAAACACTTTTTCACACAGGGCCATGTGGGTTTGGATTTTGTTTTCCCTTCATAATAAAAAACTTCATTCAAAAACTGCATGTTGTGTTTACTTGTGTTATCTTCGATTAATATTTAAATTTGTTTGATGATCTGAAACATTAAAGTGTGACAAACATGCAAAAAAATAAAAAATCAGGAAGGGGGCCAACACTTTTTCACACCACTGTATATGCAGTATATAAAGTCTTTAGAATTTATTTCATAAAAGCTTCCTGAAATATTTACACAGACAACTTTTCTGCTCATGTAATATGAATGAGGCACAATGTGCGTCACATCAAGATTTTAAAACTGTTACCAAACTAGAACTTACCTCCCAGTTGAAAATGAAACAAGAAGATTCATTTCATCTCCATTTACAATTTTGTGCATCTTTTTTAAATGTTGCCTGATGTCGTGATAGTAAACGTTGCACAGAGGGCATCTGGAATATTTCTTTTTTCCTGGTGATCTATGAGGGCTTGCTCTCTGTTAAGAGAGAAAATGGTATAAATGCACATAAGAAAATTTATCCAAATATAAATGCCATATAATTCATTAAAACTTGACAACAGACAGATAGAAATATAGAAAGAGATAAACAGAAAAAAGAAGGGGTGGAAGGGGGGTCAGGGGCACATTAACCAAGTTCCTCTTGTTTCAGTTCAGTTGGTCCGGTCTTGTCAGTGTTTTGGTTGTTTAGTTTGCCTGCCTTGTTTGGATTCCTTTTAGTGTTGAATATTAAAGGCTTTTGAAACTTCATGTTCTTCTTTGTGTGCTTTGAACAACCAAGCGTGACAGAGACTCCAAACCCACTAGATTTAAATCTGGGTCTGCTCTTTGTTGTGTGAGTTCCCAAACGCTCTTGTATTTTTAGCAGTATTCTGTTTTGCTGCCATCAGCCTCCTTTGAAACAAACTTCTTTGTCTTGCTGTGAAAAACATCTACATGCCGAGAATCAAGAAAACCATTTCATCAATATGCTCTATTGCTCCTGTGTTGTGCATTTGTTTCTGCCACGTTTGAAAGAATGAAAGCTATATCATACACTTGGAAAATCGTAGACACTAGGAGTGTGACAATACACTTGGTTCAATAGAACGAGACAATATTTTAATACTATTTTTAAGAAATTTTCAATGAGAAAATATATCTTTTAACCCTCTGGGGTTGATAAACATGCCAGCGTGGTTTGTGCCAGTTAGACACAGTTGCCTTGTACTAAAGCCCAAGCGCGATTGTCCTTTCGCTAACAGACAGATATCAGAGGATTATTACAGAGGCAACTGAAGTTAATGGTGGAATTTGCAGCTTTACTCACAAACTACAATGCCTGTTCATCAATAAGATGAGAACCAGACCCATTATAAATCTAAATGTACTCAAAATTAAATTAATTGAATAGTGTGATATCCAAGTAGTAATAAAGATTTTTGCTGTCATAATGCATAGCACATACAAATAGCGCATACAAAAAATAGTAAATTAACTGTTCCATGCTCCGGTGTGGTTAGAGATCACACTACATGTGTACCGCACCAGAGCCACCTCTTCAAGCAGCCCAGGGCATGGTTAAACAAACCGCACTGGACACGGTACAGAGCAGTCACACTTGTGAAATGAACTGGACTTTGGGGGTCAATCGCACTCAAGCATGGATCTAGTGAGAGTACATCCTATATCTAAGTAAATAGCGGACAGCACACCACAACTATAACCATAACAGCACAAAAAATTATGAATGATAAAAACATTGGCAGCCATTTGGAGTCATTTCTGCTTTAAAGAGCTTGAGCATTTAAAGTGACAGATGACACAACTGAATTGTATACTTAGAATACACTAATAAAGCTATCTTTATAATTATCGTTCTTGGTGTAAACAGGCCTTAAATGTGTTACTTCACTGGATGGCCAAATTCACATGTATTTTGTGTATTTTCAAAATGCTAAAATACTGTATTTGTATTTAAATACATTTTCCCACACAGTATTTTGTATTTGTATTTAAATACATTTTTCCACACAGTATTTTGTATTTTTATTTTAAATAAATTTTGATGAATTTGTGCCCATCTCTGACAGTGAGAAAAAGAAAATCTGTATTAAAAACTAAAGATGCATCGATAATCGTTTTATCATTGCATCGCAGCCCTCTGAATCGTAATTGAATCGAATCGTGAGGTGCCTAGAGATTCCCACCCCAAGTTTTGTGAGAAACATCCTCAAACTTAACCTTGAACTTTGTAAAACGATTATCTTTATTTAAAATGTTTCAAGTCTTAGTATTTTTCCTTTTGTTATACTGGGATAAATCATACTGGGATGTATGCTAAATAGGGGTGGGAATCATTAGGAACCTCACAATTTGATTCATATCGATTCTTGAGGTCACAATTCGATTAAATATCAATTACAGTTACTTTTCCTATGTGATTGCAGTAGACAGTTTAATAAATCTCACTGAATTAAATGTAAACCTTAAAATGTATTGTTTTTTTTCATCCTATTTTAGTCAACCCAGTATTACAAAAAACAAATGCCAGTTAAGCTGACTGCAACAAGACTAGCAGTCATCTGTAATAAACCAAGACAGCCCTAGGACAAATAGAAAAACCACTTAGTACATAAATAAAATTCCTTAAAATAAAAACATTTGCAAACATAAAACTGGAAAATAAAATAATTAATTATTAATTAAATAAAATTATTCATTAATAAAATAATTCAATTAAGTTTTTCAGGCACAGTAGCATGGGTTTAAAGAGCATATTGCAGGCTAATTTTTGTTTCTTCAAATTGAATATAAGGATGCATCGATCCAATACTCTGGATCGGTATCGACGCCAATCCAAGCTTTTTGAATGGATTGGATATCGGAGATGCGTGACCAATCCAAATTCGATACCGTGTTACCAGTGGTTGATGAATGAATAGCAATAAACAAAACTGTTATCTGTTTACAGTAGATATCGGCCTACTGTAAAAGCTATAATAATTCTTATAAGTACTCAATTATTTATTTTTAAACATTTTCTTTAAAAATTAAATACATTTAAAATGCGTTGCATTGCTTATGCAACCACATGTAAATGTGTGACAGGCAGTTGAGCGGGAACCTTTTACATTCGAAGTATCTCAGCGCGTTAAACATGTCCCTGATTTGGAAATATTTTACCCTTGATACATAAGTCGAGTAGCACTGCAAATTGTACTATTTGCAAAGCCAAAGTTTCAAGAGGTGGAAGTAGTGTTTCGACTTACAATACGACAAATTTAATCAAGCATCTTCAGAAGCATCACGCAAAAGAACACGAGGAGTTCGCACAAATCAAACGGAAAAAGGATGAGTCAAAGCAGCTGACCTTGACAGATGCATTTCAGAGGCAAGAAAATCTTTCAAATCAGAACCCTAAAGCTGTAAAAATAACAGAAAAGGTACTTGAATTCATTGTTCTAATTCATCAGCCCCTCTCTGTTGTCAAAACACTGGTTTCTGTCGCCTCATGGACCATCTGGAACTACGATATAGTTTGCCATCTAGAACATACATTTCTGAGACCGCTTTGATGAAAAAAGGAACCGACTAAAAGCAGAAAGAGCAGAAATGCTAATATTCCTCAAAAAAAACCTGCCAATGACGATCAAGTGAATCCTGAAGCAGGTTTATGTTACTGGTGATGTCTATATACTTATCTTGGTTGTTATATTAGTGTTATATTAGTGTTTGTTTTCTGTTCGTTAAATTAGTTTAACTGCACAGGTAGTTCCAGGTCAGTTTAATCACCGTTCCATATTAATGCGCTGCTTTAATAGATGCACACTAACCAACAAGCAGCACTCGCGCACAGACACACACAAAGAGAGTGTATGAGTTGGAAGATCGCAGATTGCGCTGCACGCATACACAAACTTCTTGTCAACGCTTCCCCGCGATTTTTATTAATAAAATAGCCTAGATACTACAACCCCAAATCAGAAAAAGTTGGGACAGTATGGAAAACGCAAATAAAAAAAGGTAGTGATTTCTAAATTTACTTTGACTTGTATTTCATTGCAGACAATATGAACACAAAATATTTCATGTTTTGTCTGGTCAACTTCATGTCATTTGTAAATATACATCCTTTCCTGTCATTCAGACCTGCAACACATTCCAAAAAAAGTTGGGACAGGAGCAATTTAGGGCTAGTAATGAGGTAAATTGCTTAAATAATGATGTGATTTGAAACAGTCGATGTCAACAGGTGATTGTAATTATGATTTGGTACAAAAGCAGCATCCAAGAAAGGTCTAGTCCTTTAGGAGCAAAGATGGGCCGAGGATCGCCAGTTTGCCAACAAATACGTGAGAAAATTATTGAAATGTTTAAAAACAATGTTCCTCAAAGAAAGATAGGAAGAGATTTGGATATTTCACCTTCAACAGTGCATAACATAATTAAAAGATTCAAGGAATCTGGAGGAATTTCAGTGTGTAAAGGACAAGGGCGCAAGCCTAAGCTGAACAACCGTGATCTCCGATCCCTCAGGCGGCACTGCATCAAGAATCGTCATTCATCTATAAGCGATATCACCACATGGGCTCAGCACTACTTTGGCAAACCTTTGTCAAGTACCACAATACGTAGTTACATCCACAAATGCCAGTTAAAACTGTACTGTGCCAAAAGGAAGCCCTATGTTAACAGTGTCCAGAAGCGCCGTCGACTTCTCTGGGCTCGGAGGCATCTGGGATGGACCATCACACAGTGGAAACGTGTACTGTGGTCAGATGAATCAGTATTTCAGGTATTTTTTGGGAGGAATGGACGCCGTGTGCTCCGGACCAAAGAAGAAAAGGATCATCCAGACTGTTACCAGCAACAAGTCCAAAAGCCAGGGTCTGTCATGGTATGGGGTTGTGTCAGTGCCCTTGGCAAAGGTAACTTGCACTTCTGTGATGGCACCATTAATGCTGAAAAGTACATAGAGATTTTGGAGCACAATATGCTGCCTTCAAGAAGACATCTTTTCCAGGGACGTCCATGCATATTTCAACAAGACAATGCAAAACCACATTCTGCACACATTACAAAGTCCTGGCTGCGGAGGAAGAGGGTACGGGTACTTGACTGGCCTGCCTGCAGTCCCGACCTGTCTCCAATAGAGAATGTGTGGCACATTTTGAAGCGCAAAATGCGACAACGAAGACCCCGTACTGTTGCCCACCTTAAGACTTGTTTGCAGGAAGAATGGACAAAATTACACCTGAAACACTTCATCACTTGGTGTCTTCAGTCCCTAAACGTCTTTTAAGTGTTGTGAAAAGGAATGGCAACATTACAAAGTGGTAAATGCTTTACTGTCCCAACTTTTTTTGGAATGTGTTGCAGGTCTGAATGACAGGAAAGGATGTATATTTACAAATGACATGAAGTTGACCAGACAAAACATGAAATATTTTGTGTTCATATTGTCTGCAATGAAATACAAGTCAAAGTAAATTTAGAAATCACTACTTTCTTTTTTTATTTGCGTTTTCCATACTGTCCCAACTTTTTCTGATTTGGGGTTGTAGATCGCTACATTATATTCCTCAGCAACGATGGTAAAATGGCCGTTTTTTAAGTAATTGTTTTGTAGAGAGAGACACGCGGACACAGGTAAAAACTGCCATCTCTCTCTCTCTCTCTCTCTCTCGATAATTAATTGAAATACATGATATAATTCATTCAAATAAATGTGATGATTGTGATCTTACCGCACTATTTCATCTCTGTGTCTGATTTAAAGCTGGCAGAATGCGGAGCTAACGAGCCTTAACTGATGAAAATAACTGTCATTTTTACCCACTCGGACAAATATTGCGCTGCAAAGAGCAATACTAGTTTTAACTTGTCTATAACTTGGCAAATGACCATGGCATAAGCGGGATAATCAACGGCTAGCCGTGCATTAAACGATTTGAATGCACTTCGCGGAGGTAGCCACCCTCTGCTTCGCATCAGGCGGTTCTTCACCTCGACGTCGTGCATTCAAATCGTTTAATGCACGGCTAGCCGTTGATTATCCCTTACATAAGCACTGTGTTGCAGCTTGCTACCGTTCTGATTTAAGATTCACTAAATTTAGAATATTACTTTTTGGATTTTCTTCAGAAAATAATTTAATTTGATAATTGCAGTAAATATTGTTAAGATTGTGATACAACTAGTAACTGTTGAAATTCATGTTAATTTTGCTACTGCATCATTCAGTTTTCTTAAAGTTGTCAGCCATACTGTATTGCATATCATGTATCTGTTATGTTTTTTTCCCCTTTTTCATCAAGTAATGTGCAGTCAGATTTGGTATATCTTTCTTTACCTAATACAAATAAATCTTAATGACCAAGTGAATTGTATACATTTCTTAGTTTTGAAGGTAAAAAAAAAAAAAAAAAACACACTGATATCGGATTGGTATCGGTATCGGCCGATACTCAGAATTTTTGGTATCAGATCGGATCGGTCTTGAAAAAGTGGTATCGTTGCATCCCTAAATATAACCTTTTATGAAAATATCATATGAAAAGCTAATGCAGGATTTAAAATGTTTTACAAGACATGAGGGCACAAATGTAATAGAAAAAGTGATAGTTTCTTTGACAGTTTTCAAAAACCGCTTTTTTTTAACGACACATCATTTTACGTCACAAAAGGGAGTTGTTTGCTGGGCTCTGCACTGGCTCATTGCAGAGTAGGTTGGTATTCAGAAGGAGCGGTCTTGAGTCAGTGCGTTTTCTGTAGTTTTTGTATTTTAATGTCTCATCATCATGGTAAATTATTGTGTTTGTAGAGGTTGCACAAACTACAGGCTGTCAGGACATCAAGTCCACAGGTTTCCTAAAAACATCTCAAGGGCTCAAAAATCACCTCAGACCCCAGAGGGTTAATTATTTTATAATCATTTGGGTGACCTGAATTGAGTGACCTTGTTTTTAGAATATATATATTTGATATATATTTTCAAATAAATTACTCGTGTAACGTGTTGGTCATATAGCCCACTCATAATCGTGTTAAATAATCGTGATTACAATATTGACCAAAAATAATCAGGATTATGATTTTTGCCATAATCGAGCAGCCCAGCCTGAATTGCAAATGAATTTCACAAATCAGAACACACAACAGCAAATTAGAAAATGGAAATTAAGCCTTTTGATCGGACAGATACAGTATAAGTCAATTTTCATGAGCCACTCATGAAAATGAGAGAATATGAGTATTTGACAAAGGATGAGAAGCTGAAAAAAGAAGACATAAGAATACGAAGAAGAAGAAAAAGGAGGAAGAAGCAGAAAAAGAAGGAAGGAGAGGCAGGAAGAAGCCTGTGTCAGTTAATGTGGAAGAAGAGCATGAGGAAGAAGAGAAGATTGGAATGTGAGATTAGGAACAAAATCTGTGCATGTGAATTACCTCGGGTGATGACTCTTGCGCTGCAGCAGCCCTCTGCTTTTGAAAGGTCCCTCTGCTACTGTGAGGTCTTTCCTGGTCTGCAGCAACCCTCGTATGGTGGACCTGTAGTGCAAATTAATTTCATAATTCAGAACAAAATAGCAAATGAGAAAACTCAACAGCCAATTTGCTAATGGAAAGTGAGTATTTTAATGGGACAGATAGAGTTTTGGTTTATTGTCATGACCAGCTCAGTATATGATGAAGGAGCAGGAGGAAACAGAAGAAGTAGATGAAGGAGAAGAAGCAGAAGGAAGAAGGAGACTGGTGTCAGTTAATGTGGTAGAAGAACACAAGGAAGAAGAGAAGATTGAAATGTGAGATTAAGAACAAAATCTATTAGGGGTGTAACGGTACACAACCACGATGGTTCGGTACGTTCGGTAAGTTTTGATACAGCATGGGGGGAAAAACTAAACAGAAAATTGCTTTTTTTTTTCTTTTATTCATCAAATTGTTTGTCTGTTTTTAAATCAATTTAATTACGATTCAAATTTTCTTGGATAAAAATCTAATTAATCTAATGCTGTAAACTCTTATAATATTAAAGATTACAATTAACAACAAAGCCCAAACTATTGAATTTAATTGCATTTTTTTTTTTAATTTAATAAACATAAAAAAAGTGTATGAAAACATGTAAATTGCACATAAGGTAGTTTTGACATTAACTTCTCAGTGTCACGAATCCAGTCCGTAGCCTTCCATCTGCTCACCACCAGATGTCGTCTTCTCTTTACAGTACATGCTTAGTGCACATCGCCACCTAATTGATGGTTGTGCATAATCCTTAAATAAGAATTATATTGTTTGATGCTAATTATGTTATATCAGATATGTATTTTTATTATAGAAATACATTATAGAAAATGCAGATCCATGTGTGAGATTATAATATAAAATGTAATAAATATATATAGGCTAATATAATAAATTAAGCATTAACTTGTCATAATAGTGTTTTATCATTTATACAGATAACTTTTATATATGCCAATAAAATATACCATATTAGAGCTATATATAACCTTATTTATTATTTATATTTGCACTTTATCATTAACATATCATACAACTATATATATATATATATATATATATATATATATATATATATATATATACAGTATATGTATTTATATATGCATGTATATATATATATATATATATATATATATTAGTGCTGTCAATCGATTAAAAAAAAATAATGAATTAATCGCACATTTTTCTCTAATTAATCGCGATTAATCCCACCAAAAGTTTTTAAATATACTTTTATATAGCAATAATTTCACATTCAATCTTCAATTTAATGTACAAACAACAAAGGCAGTATTTTTTTATATTTGTTTAATGGCATCTTTTTTGATCCCAATACTACTGATTTCTCTATAAAATTCTCTTAAAGTCTATTAATGCGCTGACGAGTTAAATCGGGTGTGTTAGATGAAGGAGACAGTGCTGGGCTGCTCCAGGACAGTTTTGAAAACCATTTGAGAGACCATGTCCTTAAATGTGACTTATATAAAATATATTACATGCATGCACAGTTTTAAGGCAGCTTTAATCGCCTTTTGGGTAACTTCATGACTTAACTGACTACGTCATTGCATGTACATAGTTTATTTCGCGCTTTGATATGAAAGGATACAGGCTATAGTTTCCGTGCTCGTTTGACTCACGCCTGCCGCTGAAGTGAAGTGGAGCGTGCGTTTGAAACATGTCCTGTTTGATTTGATTGTAAAAACGTTATGCGACTGAATAAATGCGCTTCTTGTCAAGAGAAAAAAAATGACAGAAACACCAGTTGTGAGTGGGATGGCCAACACCAGCCCCGCCCCTGCGTTAATTGCGTTAAATATTTTTAACGCGTTAAACTGAAAAAATTAATCGCATGCGTTTACGCGCTAATTTTGACACCACTAATATATATGTATATATATATATATATATATATATATATATATATATATATATATATACATACTGTATATATAGTAGGCTATATACATAACTTTTGTAATAATATATAAGCATTTAAAAGCAAACTTCCTGATTAAACATCAAAGCACACTAGTGTGAGAAACAGTGCAACTTTACATAATTTTTTATCTCATATTGTGAAAATTATTCATAAAAATGGTCTAACATTTACATTAATATGTAAAGGACATTAATATGTATATTTAAGTGTGATGTACTTCAGGGGTGCAAACTCGTCAGGAGTGAAAAAGGTGACAAACTACAGCGAAACTACAGCGATTCTGCGATAATCGATATATTGCTAGACAATCATATAATGATACATCACGATATCTGTCAAACTATGAAAACAAAATGCCTGTGAAAAGGTTAAGTGCAAGTTTTCTTTATTCAAGTCCAAACTGTTAGAAAACAGTAAAAAAGTACTGTAAATCAATTTTAACATGTTACAGTTTTTTTTTTCAATTGCTAACATCCTTTTGTCCAATCTCTAGTCACATTTTCAAAACTCTAAACACAATTAGCACAACGTCCATCTGTTGTGACCATGCCATTAACACAATTTGTGTTGTTTTCACACAATATGCAGTCAATTACCATGTTTCTAAAATGCTTACATTTTCTTTTCATACAAGCTTACCCAAAACCAAAATCACGGATCTTTTTTGTCTTATTTACAAATGCTTAAACACAGCATGTCAGAAATGAAGACCTAATGTTCCAAACCTTAAATATAATATAAAGCTTCTACTTATGCTACAACAGCAGCTCAAAAGTATTGAAAAATCTCTCCATATAAAATATTGTAACAACCGATAAGCATTTTTAAGTAACAGATCACTGAAATATTTAGAAATAGCTCATTCCAGTCTGTTGCGGAATAATCAGGTTTTGAAGCTCTTTCCATTACATCAACAACATAGAGTAAAAAAGACCTCTTTGAATTGGTTTTGTGGATGCAGAACAACACAGAATTAGAGAGAGAGAGAAAAAAATGGAGATGAGTAGTTGGATTAGAAAAAGGGAGAAGAGGTAGGGGAGATGAGCGAGAATGTGTGTTGGACTGTGCATTTTTATGTTTGTTTGTTTGTTTTTTTCCCATTACACATGTGGAACTTATGAAAGCTTATTTCTGCCATGGAATATAAAGGTTAATGGGGTAATTGTGACTTTATCTCAGAATTCTGACTTTTTTCTTGCAATTGTGAATTTACAGTATCTCACAATTCTGACAAAGTCTGAATTGCAAGATGTAGGCTAAACTCACAATTCCAATAATAGAAGTCTGAATTGTGATTACTGTTTTTACATTTTTAATCTGTGATGGAAACAAGCTTGCATAGTAACCAAAGGCCATGTATGTTGGAATTTTTGCTGATCACTGTCATCAGCTACCATGGGGGCACCATCCACATCCAACCCCCACCCACTGGAAAGCAATTTCAATCAAGGTTCCAATTGAATTTCTGCATAGGGGAGCCTATTTTTTTTCTATTGTACATTCTATAAAGTAATGACTCATTCAGTTTTAGATGTTGCCAAGAATGAACACATTCAACACTTAAAAATGTAAAATGGGTATCAGCTGAAGGTAAACTGAAGGCTAAATTACAAAAAAACTATGGATTTTTATATTGTCTATTATATGCAGGTAGAACTGAAACATGACAAGTAATGCAGTTTTTGTAAAGCTATCAACTGTTAGTATTTTGCCAGTCACTGTGCTATTATTGACTATATGTTTCTATTGGATAGAAACTAGTGCTACTGTTTTGACCAAATGATTCAATTTTGAATCAGGTTTGCTGTGTTTTGATAGAGTTAGTATATGTAGAAAAGGGTATTCAGCATTTTGAAATGTAGAGTTTGTATTTATTTAACAAAATGTGGTTTTGGCCGGAAAATTAACAATTTGGCTAATTGTGTGAATTGTGTTGCTGTGTTAAGAGTTTAGAAAAAGTACTTTAAGTATTGGTAAATGCTTGTTAGCAATTGAAAAAAACTGTAAGTAAATTAATAATTTTATTGATTAATTTATATATTTTTTTGTTTGTAGTTTATTTAGAATATATTTAGCTATCACACAAAATAACTTGAGATTCACTTGCGAGGGCAGTTAAACAGTTTATTAGGAACAAACAAAGCTGACTTTCAAAGCTGACTTTTAGCATCATTACTCCAGTCACATGATCCTTCAGAAATCATTCTAATATTCTGATTTGCAACTCAAAAAACATTTATTATTATTAATATTATTCTGTTGAAAAGTTTATTTTTTTGATGAATGGAAAGTTCAGAAGAACAGCATAGTTTGTAACATGATAAATGTCTTTATCATTACTTGTATGCTAAATAAAAGTTTGAATTTCTATATGCTGACTACAAGCTTTTGAATGGTATAGTGTATATTGTTACACTTGGAGTAAGACTGGAGTAATGAAGAAGAGAGTTCTTTACAAAAACATTACAAAACCTGGCATTTTCATAGTGTATATTGTTTATGTGCTCTGAAGGAAAAAAACAAAACAAACAAACACACGTTTTGAAATTCTGGGTTATTTCTCTCAGCAGATCTTCTTCCAGAAACAGAAAGTAGCCGGGCTGAAATTGTTTGTTTATGTGGAGGCGATGTGGGCGTTTACATTCGCGCGCGCCTCACGTGGATGTTTGAATCTGAAAGGCGCGAGCGGCACGTGGGCGTGACCGTATTAGATATAATGAGTTGAGACGGGAAGACTGGAAATCGCATCAGTTTCATACAGATTACTTTAACATTGAATATTTGTTTTGGATGTAACTTACTTCATTTAAAATTAGACATTTTAAGCTTTCTATACATATATGTCTCATGTATTTGAGGCGAGTATTCGTGGAGATTCAGGTTGTTTTATTTACGTGTCTGTGAAGAAAGGTTACAGAGCCGGCAGAGAACGCACCCCGTTTATTTTATTAATTTTAGAAAAGCACATTATTTTGTTGTTATTATGACTATACAGAAATAAAAGTAGACCCTTTGCAGTTTCAAATGATACCTTATTCTTATCTGTACAATCAAAACTGACAAGAGTATTTTTAGTTCTTTTCGCGGTCAAAGAAAATAGGAGACAGCCCGCACCGGTGCAGGCTTCGACCCCAAGGTAAGCCAATCAGAGACAGAGTACAGCGGGTCCATTCCTGCCATTGCCAACAGGGGGAAAAGACGCTGCAGGTGACGTGACACAGGTGACTTGCAGATACGACGACGACACTCCCCCCCCCCCTCTCTCCCCCCTCTCCCCTCTCCTCAATTTTTTTTTTTTTTTTTATTCACGTGAATGACCTATTTCAAGGTGAAAACGGCGAATTTCGGCGAAAGGTGACAAGTTTGCACCCCTGGTACTTATTAGAATGATCACATTGTCTTGCACCAGAGTGAATGCCACACTCTTGTCACACCGAGGACAATGGCAGTTTATTTCCAGAATGAGTTTGCAAATGTCGTTTCAGGCTTGTGTTATTTTTGAAACTCTTTTCACACTTAAGACACTTGTAAGGCCTCTCTCCAGTGTGAACTCTGATGTGCAGCTTAAGGTTTCCTTTAACTGTGAAGCTCTTTCCACACTGAGGGCAGGTGAAAGGCTTCTCTCCAGTGTGAAATCTTATGTGATTGTCAAAGTTTGCTCTGTGTGAGAAACTCTTTCCACACTGAGGACATATAAAACAGTTCTCCCCTGTGTGAATCCTCATGTGTTTATTAAGGTGTGATTTATATCCGAAACTCTTTCCACACTGATCACAATCATACGGTTTCTCTCCAGTGTGAACTCTCATGTGGCCATCAAGTTCTTTTTTCTGTTTGAAACTCTTTCCACACTGAGAGCAGATGAACGGTTTCTCTCCAGAGTGAATTCTCATGTGAATTTTAAGACTTCCTTTTACTGAGAAACTCTTCCCACACAGTTTGCAGATATGAGGCTTCTCTCCAGTGTGAACTCTCATGTGGATATTAAGGGTTGATTTCTGTGTAAAACTCTTTCCACACTGAGGGCATATGAATGGCTTCTCTCCAGTGTGGATATTCAAGTGGACATTAAGGCTTTGTTTTCGATTAAAACCCTTTCCACACTGTTGGCACGTGAAAGGGCTCTTTCCAGTGTGAACCGTCATGTGAGACCTAAAACCTTCTCTTCGTCTGAAGCTCATCTCACACAGTTTGCAGGAATAAGGCTTCTCTCCAGTGTGAATCCTCATGTGGGCATTAAGTGTTTTTTTCTGTGTAAAACTCTTTCCACACTGAGGACACATGAACAAATTCTCTCCAGTGTGGATTTTCAAGTGGACATTAAGACTTTCTTTTCTAATAAAACTCTTCCCACAGTGTTGACAGGTGAAAGGGCTCTCTCCAGTGTGAACACTCATCTGGACTTTAAGGTTTGTATTTTCTGTTTTATAAGACTGTGAGTAACTAAAAGATTTTTCTCCAGCCATGAGGTCACGATCTTTCTCATCCTGATTTTTCTCTTTCATTTCATCCAGTTCTTGACTCTCCTCTTTTAGTGCCATCAGGTCTAGAGTGAACAGAAACAAATGAAAGTTAACACCAGTTTAATGTCACAAAGATAAGAATGCCTTTAGACATGTAAAACATCAAAAAAACAAAAGCAGGTAGTCCAGCAAAATGCCTGTTACCACTGAATATTCTGCTGCCGCGAGGCCACAACAGGATTCCACCAGGAGGGAACATTTAAAAGTCCGTGAAAAAGATTGTGCCTCATTGAGATGAACAATAAAGCGATGTTCACTTGCAGAACGCAAGCTTCTAGAGGGCACATAAGTCTGAAGTAATGAATTTAGGTAAAGGGGTGCAGAGCCAGTGGTGGTTTTGTAGGCAAACATTAATGCCTTGAATTTTATGCGAGCAGCGATTGGTAGCAAGTGCAAATTGATGAACAGAGGTGTGACGTGAATTCTTTTTGGCTCATTAAAAATTAATCTTGCTGCTGTGTTCTGGATTAATTGTAAAGATTTGACAGAACTGTCTGGAAGACCTGCCAAGAGAGCATTACAATAGTCCAGCCTGGACAGAACAAGAGCTTGAACGAGTTGTGAAGCATGTTCATTAAGAAAGGGCCTGATCTTCTTGATGTTGGATAAAGCAAATCTGCAGGACAGGGCAGTTTTAGCAATGTGGTCTGAGAAAGTCAGCTGAACATCAATCACAACTCCAAGGTTTCTGGCAGTTTTTGAAGGAGTTATGGTTGATGAGCCTAACTGGATGGTGAAGTTGTGATCAAGTGATGGGTTTGCTGAAACAACAAGCAGTTCTGTCTTGGCAAGGTTGAGTTGAAGGTCCTTCATCCAGCAAGAAATGTCTGTTAGACATGCTGAGATGCGAGCAGCTATCGTCGGATCATCAGGATGGAATGAGAGGTAGAGTTGAGTGTCATCAGCATAGCAGTGATATGAAAAGTCATGTTTCTGAATGACAGAACCTAGTGATGCCAGACAGAGAAGAGAATGGTCCAAGAACTGAGCCCTCAGGCACCCCAGTAGTTCGATTTTGCAACTTAGATAACTCACCTCTCCAAGATACCTTGAAGGACCTATCTAAGAGGTAAGACTCAAACTACTGGAGGGCGGTTCCTGAGATGCCCTTTCTCAATAGAGTTGACAGGAGGATCTGGTGGTTGACCGTATCAAAAGCTGCAGACAGATCCAGCAAGATTAGTATTGAAGATTTGGAAGCCGCTCTTGCCAGTCTTAGGGCTTCAACAACTGAGAGCAAGGCAGTGTCGGTTGAATGTCCACATCTGAAACCAGACTGGTTGCTGTCAAGGAGGTTGTTCTGTGTGAGAAAGGCAGAGACTAGGTTGAACACAGCTCGTTCAAGTGTTTTTGCAATGAAAGGAAGAAGGGAACCCGGTCTGTAGTTCTCTAAAAGAGATGGGTTAAGGGTTGGTTTTTTAAGTAGTGGGGTTATACAAGCCTGTCTAAATGCTGAGGGAAAAACACCAATGTGAAGGAATGTGTTAACGATGTGAGTGAGTGCAGGTACAATTGCAGGAGAAATGGCTTGAAGGAGATGAGATGGAATAGGATCAAGCGGACAAGTAGTAGGATGATTAGAAAGGATGGGTTTGGAGACTTCTGCCTCAGAGAGTGAAGAGAAGGACGTGAATGAATGCATGTTTGCTGGTAAGATGTGCATGACAGATTGTGGTGTGGAGAATTGTGCACTGATGGTTTTATTTTTATTAATGAAGAACATGGCAAAGTCGTCAGCTGTTAGAGTTGATGGAGGAGGGGGAGGAAAATGTTTAAAAGAGCATTTAAGAGTTAGACGAGTTGGTAATTTTATGATGATAGTATGTCCTTTTAGCAGTGGAGACATTAGCAGAGAAAGAAGTGAGGAGAGACTAATACACATTAAGGTCAGCAGGATTTTTTGATTTGTGCCACACCCTTTCAGCAGCCCTGAGCTTAGAACGATGTTCGCAGGAGAACATCAGACAGCCAAAGGGCAGAAGGCGTGGTACGGGCCGGTCTGGAAGACAAGGGCAGACAGTGTCTAAAGATGTAAGAGTGGAACAGAAAGTATCAGTAGAACTGTTAGCATCAAGAGATGATAGCTGTTCAGGGGGAGGAAGCGAAGATGAAACCATAGCAGATAGCCGGGAGGGTGAGAGAGAGCATAGGTTACGTCGAAAGATGATATGTGGAGGGGTATGTGTTGTGTCAGGAATCATGTTGAGGTTAAGAGTGAGGAGGAAGTGATCAGAGGTGTGCAGTGGAGTAACCAGTACATGATCAGTGGAGCAGTGTCGTGTGTAAATAAGGTCCAGTTGGTTGCATGATTTGTGAGTAGCTGTAGTTAACACTGTCTTGAGATTATTGATGTCATTCATTTTGTCACGAGTTACATGTAGTAAATACAATAAAGAGATTCATGACTGAAGAAAGACTTTGAGAATGAAACAGACCTGTTTGTGTCTCAGTATCTTCATGATTGAAATCTTCTTCAATCTTCATCTCTTCTCTCTCCTCTTTAATAAACGTCATCTTTATAACCGTGTGCTTCAGCAGGAGTTTTTCTGTGTGTTTAAGATGAGAATAATTAACAGACAGATCTCTGTGTGCGTCTCAATCAGCTCCCTAGTTCAGTAGTCAGCACACTAGTAAGCTCCCTAGTTCAGTAGTCAGCACACTAGTAAGCTCCCTAGTTCAGTAGTCAGCACACTAGTTCAGTAGTCAGCACACTAGTAAGATCCCTAGTTCAGTAGTCAGCACACTAGTAAGCTCCCTAGTTCAGTAGTCAGCACACTAGTTCAGTAGTCAGCACACTAGTAAGATCCCTAGTTCAGTAGTCAGCACACTAGTAAGCTCCCTAGTTCAGTAGTCAGCACACTAGTTCAGTAGTCAGCACACTAGTAAGATCCCTAGTTCAGTAGTCGGCACACTAATAAGCTCCCTAGTTCAGTAGTCAGCTCCCTAGTTCAGTAGTCAGCACACTAGTAAGCTCCCTAGTTCAGTAGTCAGCACACTAATAAGCTCCCTAGTTCAGTAGTCAGCTCCCTAGTTCAGTAGTCAGCACACTAGTAAGCTCCCTAGTTCAGTAGTCAGCACACTAGTTCAGTAGTCAGCACACTAGTAAGATCCCTAGTTCAGTAGTCGGCACACTAATAAGCTCCCTAGTTCAGTAGTCAGCTCCCTAGTTCAGTAGTCAGCACACTAGTTCAGTAGTCAGCACACTAGTAAGCTCCCTAGTTCAGTAGTCAGCACACTAGTTCAGTAGTCAGCACACTAGTAAGATCCCTAGTTCAGTAGTCGGCACACTAATAAGCTCCCTAGTTCAGTAGTCAGCTCCCTAGTTCAGTAGTCAGCACACTAGTTCAGTAGTCAGCACACTAGTAAGCTCCCTAGTTCAGTAGTCAGCACACTAGTTCAGTAGTCAGCACACTAGTAAGATCCCTAGTTCAGTAGTCGGCACACTAATAAGCTCCCTAGTTCAGTAGTCAGCTCCCTAGTTCAGTAGTCAGCACACTAGTAAGGGAGTCAGTCAGAGTGAGAGTTAATGACCTGATTAGACAAAAACACTCAAAATTGTGTGGTCTGTATTGATTTTGATAGCCTACGCTGTGTGAGTGTATGTGTTGTAATTTCAGATGCTTGTGTTGTTGTTCTTGTTGTATTTACACTGATGTGTCTTCAGTCTGCTGTGATTCAGATAATTAAAACTCCAATAAACTTCAAGAAAAACCAACATTTGACCAAAGAGACAATGTCTCTCCCCCAGATCCCCATATATGAATATATATACAGATAATATGCAATATAAATAAACTTTAGAATCAATAGATAAAGCATTAAACATGCATGATGAGTCTCTGTAAATATAGTTTATTATCACTCATATGAATTAACTTCACAGCTTTCACTTGCACTGATATGACAAGATGTTTTGTCCTCTAGTCATGGACAGCTCTTTTCTGCATCTTTCTGTGTAAATGTGTTTAAATCCTTTATATTTTTCAATCCAAACTATTGATAGTTTTCAGTCACGTGACCGGCTCGAAGGGCAAAACATCCATAGAGCTGCAGCACAAGCGTGTCAATTATCCATCTGTTTCCCAGCCGCAAATATTTAGATCAACTCTCAAAAGAATAAAACAAAGGTATTTCTGAACAAAATGCAAGTTTTGGCCATTTGCAATCCATATTAATCACCCACGGCAATATTTAAATCAAACAGTGCGACAAAATGTTGTAAAAACACTTAAAGTGCCTTAATATATTTAAAACAGTAATATTAAAAGATCAAATTCAGTAAACACCATATTAATAATGCATGGTTTACATAGACAAAACAAATGAGGCCGGAATATGAACACAATCCGCTCAGTGTTTTCCTTATAATGGTTTTCTATGGGAAGCATTTAATGTGAAACTTTGCACATTGTGTTTATATTCTGCTTCATCTTCTTGCCTGTACAAAATATACATCATCAATAAGGTGTCCACTGAATCTCTCCTTTTAATATCTGCGTTTTACTACATTACTACTTAATGCAATCTGTGTAAAAATAACTGTCGGTCAGTGGAGCAAAGCTTAGTTTTGCCCTCCAGGTGGGTGTTATTATTATCAGGACACACATAAGTGGTCAAGTGCAGAGACCGCAAGTGTGTATGATGACCTGCTTCACTATAAAGGGAGCAAATGAGACGCAGTGTGTCTGTGCTTCACTCATAACAGCTATGTCCATTAACGCCAGTAAATACATCACAATATTACATTCGAAAATAACTGATTCATTAAAAAGTGCACTAACACAAACGGGCAGCACTGAGTTAAACACTTTATGCTACATGATTAAAAAAACAAACCTTTCTTCAGCCGAATCACAGATGCAGGAGCGGCGCAGGCTTATGATGTCATGTCACCCCATCAAAATAAAAGTCCTGCTCTTACAAATAAAAATCCTGCAGGAATGTCCACAGTATAAGTTGTAGAATTACTTGCACTTTTATTTCACAGTGGATTTGATATATTGCACTGTACAGAATTTTTAATTCTTCCCGCATTCATGTTAAAATAATTTAATTGTATCACACATGAACTGTAAATATGTAAGTATTACTGAAAATGTTATATACATATTACATATCACATATATATAAAAAAATATATTATTTGTCAATATTTAATTAAAATGCATATTGCAAAAATTAATAACCTACTGTTGTACAATACAATCATGCCAAGAATTAAATCCACAGTGCACTTTAAACTTTCAAAAACAATAAACTAAACAGCTTTCCTGTAGCTCAACTGGTAGAGCATGGCGCTAGCAACGCCAAGATCATGGGTTCGATTCCCAGGGAAAGCAAAAGCTGATAAAATGTAAAACTGTAACTTGAATGCAATGTAAGTCGCTTTGGATAAAAGCGTCTGCTAAATGTAAATGTAAATGTAGACTGTCTAATCAACAACCAAAGCAGTTTTACAGACTTAAACATGCAAAACCACAAGACGTGTGTCCTCAAAGTCATACAGTAACCAAAGTGTACTACACACTTGCTAAAATAAACTAACTTATAAATAAACAATATGAATATATGGCAGATGTACCACAGTATACAATGTAACTTTATTCACATGCATCACCATTCACACGGCTATTAAATCAACCTCCCATTTGTTCGGTTGAATGCAGAGTAAGTTATGTACTCCGTAAGTAAACACAAGTTGTTTTTATTTCAGTGCATTTAATTAATTTGACCTCACTCAAAATACAGCTCTCCTTAGCCCCTTTCACACAGAGATTCCGGAAAATACACGGGTAATGTGTTCCGGCATTTGTTCCCGGATCGTCAGATTTGCTGCATTCACACTGCCAGTGATTTTCCGGAATATGTGCGTGCATTCACACACAACCCGTAAAGATCCCGTAAAGACACGTGACCTTTCATGTGAGGTGTATAATGCGCGCGCACCATGTCACTAAACTGGAGAATGATTTCAGCTTCAGAGCTGATAGTGAGGAGCTCCCTGATCGCTGCTTCATTCTAGTTTACACATTTTTCGTCGTGTGAACGTTGATCTGCCTTCAAAACAACCGGTAAAACAGTCACACGATAAAGTGCGTCATCACTACGACACACTCGTTACGGCATTGATCCGGCTTTTGTTCACACAGCGCTCGTTCCGGGACTGAACCCGGCAATGTTACTAGGTCCCAACCCGGGATCAATCCCGGAATTAATCCCGGGATGTGTTTGCGTTCACACAGAAGCACTCCGGCAATTTTCCGGGACCAACGTGCAGTGTGAATGGGGCTCTTGACTATCCCAGAGACAGTAGTCCCTGTTTGTCTTTAAAGTCTGTGTAAAGAGAATTATGAGAATTGTTTCTAAACACATTACAAATGTTAGAAATGCATTGCTGAAACACATTACAAAGACTGAACTATGTAGTACTGAATTGTGGAGTTAAACCGTTAAACCGTTTTTCACCAATTCTGTGTTCAGGATTTTTTGGGGCAGGGCTAAAACAGTGGCCACCGAGCGTGGCCCCGCCCCTAACACTATAATAACTATGTTGAGAGGTCAAGGTCTTAGTTTGTCTGTGATGTTAGATATACAGATTCTAGGCAGGGACGGTTCTAGGGTGAATGGATACCCGGGTCTTAGCATCAATATGTGGCAGAATACATACAATCTAAAAACATGGAGCGTTCACAATTCGCATCTAGAAACGTGAGCTGAACCGCTTTCTCTTCTTTCAAAGTGCACTGGAGCTTGCGCTCTCGTGGTGTTTGCCGTTGCCAAGCAACCATGAGCCGTGCTTGCCTTGACGACGAGAAGGTTTCAACTCTCTGCAGTGCTGACGCGCGTTGAGCGTGCTTGCTGCGCGTCTACAATTAAATAACGAACTTGCACGCTCAAACATGTATGGCTGTATAAATCCAATCAAGCTACTAGAGGTAGCATCAGTAGCGTCCATTCAGGTTGTAGCGGTATTTGACAGTTGAGAGAGTCGGCCGCTTTCCCGCGAGTGGGCGTGGTTTCAGCGCCGACACGCCTCCAGCGTTTGAGAGCAGAGAGTCCTGCTTATTTTTCAAAGATTTTGATAACTTATTTTAGTTACTTGGCGTTTTTTTTATCATTCAAATTTGGCTGGGTGGTTAATAACACATTTTTCTGTTGTGTGACAAACTAAGAACACATATTTTAATATCACTTTACACGGACTTTAATCATGGTAAATTTGGCAGTGCTAACTGGATCGATAAAGCTGTAGCCTGTGTCAAGCCCCACATCGTCAAATGATCTCACAAGTACCACTGCCCCATTTTCTGGAAGAACTGCATGGTCAATTGAGGCGCTAGGGGCGGGGCTAGATGGGCTATAGCCCCATCAGAAACAACACTTCATAGAGCTTTCATAGAGCATTCTATTATTATACGACCGTCAGAACCACATATATATATCCAAACTGACGCCTTTACATTGTCAGGATTCACAACCGCATTCAAAGCTGCACTGAATGAATGGGACACCACGGGACATCGAGTTGCCTATATAATCATGACGGGTTACAGTGACAGAGAAGGAGAAATGATTCACGTTCATCTTAAGATCCACCGGAGCTGCCGTCAGTGCCATGGACGCGAGCTCTGAGACGCGCACACCAAACACACTCTCTGCACTCGCTAACAAAGCATTAAAGTCATTGTTAGTTGTTTAACTGTGTGATGGATAGGACAAGCCTCGACTGGGCTCATTTATTTAAAAACAGGCTGTCAACTGTGATAAAACTTCCCGGTGTTATGACGGCATTTTTGATTCTGTCGCTCTAGTGTCCTGAATGCGGTTGTGACTTCAGCTGTTCATTCATAACAGATGTATTCAAGCAGATGTTTTAATCTGCTGAATAAATAAAACATTTCAAGTCTCTCACCCCTAAGCAACTGCTGTCAGTCCCAAACAATAACTGTGAATTATTCACTATCGATCACAACATTCTTTTGAATAGACTAGAAAACTTTGTTGGCATTAGTGGAAGTGCATTAGCATGGTTCAAATCGCACTTATCTGACCGCCATCAATTCGTGGCAGTGAATGAAGAGGTATCATATCGATCACAAGTGCAGTATGGAGTTCCTCAAGGCTCAGTACTAGGGCCGTTACTTTTCACGCTTTACATGTTACCCTTGGGAAATATCATTAGGAAACACGGGGTTAGCTTTCACTGTTATGCTGATGATACTCAGCTCTATATTTCTTCACGGCCTGGTGAAACACACCAAATTGAGAAACTTATGTAATGCATAGTCGATATAAAAAACTGGATGACGAGTAATTTCTTACTGCTAAATTCTGAAAAAAAAGAGGTGTTACTTATCGGACCTAAAACCCCCACAAGTAATAACCTAGAACACTGTCTAACACTTGATGGCTGCTCTGTAAATTCTTCGTCATCAGTCAGGAACCTAGGTGTGCTATTTAATAGTAATCTCTCCTTTGACAGCCACGTTTCTAGCATTTGTAAAACTGCATTTTTTTCATCTAAAAGATATATCTAAACTGAGACCTATGCTCTCAATGTCAAATGCAGAAATATTAATTCATGCGTTTATGACCTCAAGGTTAGATTATTGTAATGCTTTATTGGGTGGTTGTTCTGCACGCTTAATAAACAAATTACAGATGGTTCAAAATGCAGCAGCTAGAGTTCTTACTAGAACCAGGAAGTATGACCACATTAGCCCGGTTCTGTCAACACTGCACTGGCTCCCTACTAAACATCGTATAGATTTTAAAATCTTGTTAATTACTTATAAAGCCCTGAATGGTTTAGCTCCTCAGTACTTGAGCGAGCTCTTATCGCATTATAGTCCTTCACGTCCGCTGCGTTCTCAAAACTCTGGCCATTTGATAATACCTAGAATATCAAAATCAACTGCGGGCGGCAGATCTTTTTCCTATTTAGCACCCAAACTCTGGAACAATCTACCAAACACTGTTCGGGAGGCAGACACACTCTGTCAGTTTAAATCTAGATTAAAGACCCATCTCTTTAACCTGGTGTACACATAACCAGTGATGGGAATAACGGCGTTATAAATAAACGGCGTTATTGTTTTCAGTAACGAGTAATCAAACTAATTACTGTTTCCCCCGTCACAACGCTGTTTCCGTTACTGACAATAAAATATGGCGTTACTATCATTTATTATAATATTATTATTATAATTGTATTTTTCAGTTCATCTGAATGGATGCGCAGTGTAGCTGTATTTGACGTACCGTAAACTCTAGTGTGATGGCGCACAGCTCGCCGTGGCTTTCTCACACACACACACACACACACACACACACATACACGACAATCTCATTGGCCGGCGCTCACCTATTATCATCCCTGTTTTGATTTCAGCAAATCATTTCGAGCGAACCCATACAACGTGATTAATATTCATGAACCCAGCAGCTCCTTTATCCTTAGTGCGTTTTATATTGTTATTAGTGGTATAATTCGTAGTAGTTTTGTTATCTTATCATTTTTTTCCCCCCTTTTTTATAGAAACACTAAATGATAAACAATATCTTAAGCACCACCACCAGTCCTAAGATCTGTCAACATGACAAATATGAATTCATACATGGTTATTCTAATTACTAAAGATCTATCATCATATAATGCTAAATTATTATAATATCATATTATAATGCTTGACTAACTGATGCTAAGTGTCAGTAGATAAATAGTGTCGATTAATGTACAATGTTTTATAATAATATTTTATTCTATTTAGTGTCCATTTCATTAATTTAACATGTTTAATATTGGGGCATCCAAGTTATTTGACATTTGGACATTTATTTGACATTTTTTTTTAAAAAAGTAACGCAATAGTTACTTTCCCTGATAATTAGTTACTTTTATAATGATGTAACTCAGTTACTAACTCAGTTACTATTAGTGAGAAGTAACTAGTTACTATAACTAATTACTTTTTTAAAGTAACGTGCCCAACACTGCACATAACACACTACTACACTTCTTTTATTCAAATCCATTAAAGGATTGTTAGGCTGCATTAATTAGGTCAACCGGAACCGGGAACACTTCCCATAACACACAATGTACTTGTGAAAATTTCTTTGTTCTCTTAGTGTAAACAGCCTTCGCCAGCAACACGGGATATTTACACTTTTAAAATTAAACTGAATTGCTTTTATGGTCTCTTTAGTTTGTCTGTGTCTGTTTTTGTAGTAAATTGTGCATAAGACAAGAGGAGTGTGGTAAAATACTATATGTTGGTTTTCTGGTCATAGTTCTTACCACATTAAGCTAAGTTTTAGATGTGATTGTGAGATGTTAATGTTCTCTGCCGCTTCAGTTCAGTACATTACGTGACTGTCTGACTATAATTTTTGCAATATGCATTTTAATTAAACATTGACAAATAATATATTTTTTTTTTATATGTGATATGTACAACCCCAAATCAGAAAAAGTTGGGACAGTATGGAAAATGCAAATAAAAAAAGAAAGTAGTGATTTCTAAATTTACTTTGACTTGTATTTCATTGCAGACAATATGAACACAAAATATTTCATGTTTTGTCTGGTCAACTTCATGTCATTTGTAAATATACATCCTTTCCTGTCATTCAGACCTGCAACACATTCCAAAAAAAGATGGGACAGGAGCAATTTAGGGCTAGTAATGAGGTAAATTGGTTAAATAATGATGTGATTTGAAACAGTTGATGTCAACAGGTGATTGTAATTATGATTTGGTACAAAAGCAGCATCCAAGAAAGGTCTAGACCTTTAGGAGCAAAGATGGGCCAAGGATCGCCAGTTTGCCAACAAATACGTGAGAAAATTATTGAAATGTTTAAAAACAATGTTCCTCAAAGAAAGATAGGAAGAGATTTGGATATTTCACCTTCAACAGTGCATAACATAATTAAAAGATTCAAGGAATCTGGAGGAATTTCAGTGCGTAAAGGACAAGGGCGCAAGCCTAAGCTGAACAACCGTGATCTCCGATCCCTCAGGCGGCACTGCATCAAGAATCGTCATGGATGCTGTTTCTCTGGCGGCGGCATGCGGCGCTGCTGGGGATGCCTGTGCCGGCGGACGTAGGTTGCCAGCCTGGCGGCCGCACTGTTCCGGGGTTGGTCCGGGCGGGGGTTTGGGGATCTGGGGACGCTCTGCCTCCGGCTTGGGGTTACGGCTGGGCCTGGGGGGCTTGGGTCCTGGTTGGTGTGCCGCCGGGAGTATGGGTTGGTGCATGCGCTTGGGCCCGGCTCTGGTGTGGGGGTCTTCGATGCATCGGTGCCTCCGCAGGGGGGGGGGGGTCTAATAGAGGCGGGGTATACGGGCTTTACCTGGATGTCTTATTGTCTTATGTAGTTTGGGAACTGACTGGATGATGGGGTGGGGTAGTTTTTCCTCTGCTGTGGGGTCTGGTGGGCCGCCCCGGGCTGCCATGGGCCCTGGTCTGGATGGGCCTGGGCCCCCCGCCCTGGGCAGATTTGGGGTAACGGGGGTGCCTATGGGGGTCAGCGGGGGAGCTGGCTCCAGAGGGGGGGGGTATTTTGCCCCCTCTGATGTTTTCCTCCCCATCCCTAAGGCTTCACTTCACACGCTCCATCACACCAACACCAACACATTTTTTTTTTTTCTCACACCCCTGTTCTCTGTTCTCTGTCTGGGGCCGGGGGCTGTGAGGATGAGCTGGCCGCCCGGTCGGGGTCTGGGCTGTTGATTTTCTCTGCTGCTGCGGGGACCGGGGTGGTCTTCCTGTCCCCACGCCGGAGCGAAGGGGGTTTAGCTCCGGGATCGGGCGCTGGCTACCCCTCTGGGGGTGGTGGTGCCTGGACCTAGGAGTATAGAGTGCATATGGGGAGTGTGAGTGTGGGTACCTTGTCCATTTTTGTGTGTCTACATGTGGGGCGAAGGTGTGAATATTCGTTTGCGTGCATGAGGGTGGGAACATATGCTTGTGTATATGTGTGCTTGTCGTCTACGTCTATGTGTCAGGTCGGGCCTTAGACTCCGCCTCACTCATCATCTTAGTCGACCCCCACCCCACCACCATGCCCTGCTGGTGGAGGATGCCGCCGGTGCGTTGTGATTTCTCGCGCCGGGGCAGGATGCTAGGGCGAGCGCCGGCCCGCTCTCGGCGGTCGATTGGCGGGGCCTGGCCCTACTGGCCTTGCTGGGCCCCGATTGTGGGGTGGGGGGCCTTTGGGTCTCCGGGCCCAGGGCCCGGTCCGCCCTGGTGTGGTCGGCTGCCGGTGGAGCCTGCGGGCTTGCCGCCACGGCACCCTGGGGCGCCTACACTGTGGCTGTCGGAGGTCCCGCCTTCGGGCTCTCCTCTGCCCTGTTTTGGGTGGAGGCCGCGGTTGTCCCTGCGGTGGTTCTCCTGGGGGTCCCGTGCCCTGGGGGGCCTCCGGATGTTTGGGGCCCGGGTCTTTTCCGTGCCTGCTTCATGCCTTGCGGGATGGGGCTGTTGTTCCCCACACACACTATTAAACATTTACATGGAGGAACCTTATGAACACAAGCGCGCTCACACACACAGGTGTACACTCAAGCATTCACATTGGTGTAAAAACAGGTGCTCACAGACACACATTGTCTTGATCTGCTGTTGCTTCAAAACTTTTTTTGTAATATTAGTTATGTGTGCTGCTCAATAACATTTAACATTTAGAATTTATTGTGATTTATACAGATGTTGGTTGTTGCTGCAGTCTCTTTGATGTTGTGTCTTCGGTTGTTTTCTCTTTTTGTCAGCAGGTATTGAAGCAAATTGTCTGTTTTTTTTTTTTTTTTTTTTGTTTTTTGTTTTTTTCTCTCTCTCTCTATCTATTCCCCATTCTCCTTTTTTCTCTCTCTCTCTTCCCCTTCTTTGTTGACTTTCCCCACAACCTTTTTTTTTTTTTTTTTTTTTTTTTCCTTCTTTCTCTCTCGTTTTCTCTGTTCCCTGGTCTTGTCTGTCACAGTGTGGTTAAGTAAAAGGGTATATAAAATTAAATTAATTAATTAATATAAAAAAAATAAAATAAAAAAAAATATATATATATTAAAAAATAAATAAATAAATAAATAAATAAATAAATTAATAAATATATTTAATAAAAAAAAAAGAAAAAAGGCTGTGAATGATGATAGTATAGCCATGCATATGTACTGTCATGTGTTATCTGTGCTACTGACAGGCCAAAAAAAAAAAAAAAAAAAAAAAAGAATCGTCATTCATCTATAAGCGATATCACCACATGGGCTCAGGACTACTTTGGCAAACCTTTGTCAAGTACCACAATACGTAGTTACATCCACAAATGCCAGTTAAAACTGTACTGTGCCAAAAGGAAGCCCTATGTTAACAGTGTCCAGAAGCGCCGTCGACTTCTCTGGGCTCGGAGGCATCTGGGATGGACCATCACACAGTGGAAACGTGTACTGTGGTCAGATGAATCAGTATTTCAGGTATTTTTTGGGAGGAATGTACGCCGTGTGCTCCGGACCAAAGAAGAAAAGGATCATCCAGACTGTTACCAGCAACAAGTCCAAAAGCCAGGGTCTGTCATGGTATGGGGTTGTGTCAGTGCCCTTGGCAAAGGTAACTTGCACTTCTGTGATGGCACCATTAATGCTGAAAAGTACATAGAGATTTTGGAGCACAATATGCTGCCTTCAAGAAGACATCTTTTCCAGGGACGTCCATGCATATTTCAACAAGACAATGCAAAACCACATTCTGCACACATTACAAAGTCCTGGCTGTGGAGGAAGAGGGTACGGGTACTTGACTGGCCTGCCTGCAGTCCCGACCTGTCTCCAATAGAGAATGTGTGGCGCAGTTTGAAGCGCAAAATGCGACAACGAAGACCCCGTACTGTTGCCCACCTTAAGACTTGTTTGCAGGAAGAATGGGACAAAATTACACCTGAAACACTTCATCACTTGGTGTCTTCAGTCCCTAAACGTCTTTTAAGTGTTGTGAAAAGGAATGGCAACATTACAAAGTGGTAAATGCTTTACTGTCCCAACTTTTTTTGGAATGCGTTGCAGGTCTGAATGACAGGAAAGGATGTATATTTACAAATGACATGAAGTTGACCAGACAAAACATGAAATATTTTGTGTTCATATTGTCTGCAATGAAATACAAGTCAAAGTAAATTTAGAAATCACTACTTTCTTTTTTTATTTGCGTTTTCCATACTGTCCCAACTTTTTCTGATTTGGGGTTGTATATTTAGACCACTTTGATGTTTCAGTCTCTAGTATAATTAAGGAATTTGATAATTTTAGTAGCTTATCAGGATATAAAATAATTCGGAGCAAATCTGCTTTAATGCCAATTAACATTGTTAAGGTTAATTTTTCTATTCCCTCATTTATCCCTATTAAGGAATCATTCATCTGTTTGGGCATTACCATATATAAAAACATTCATAAGATTGCCAGAGATAATTTTAATAACATTTTAGTTAAGGTCAAAAATGACATTCAAAGATGGAAGAATCTTAAAGTCTCTCTCCAAGGAAGAATCTCCACTGTTAAGATGAATTTGTTACCTCGATTTACTTTTTTTTTCTCTATGTTACCACTTTCTCCCCCTCCAGGTTACTTTAAGTAGATCAACTCCATAATTTCTAAGTTTATCTGGAATGATAAATGCCCCAGAATTAAACTTACCACATTACAACATCCTAATAGCGCAGGAGGACTGGCTGTACCAAATTTTGAATTATATTATTGGTCGTTCCAGTTTAAGGCTCTTCATAATTGGGTTGATCCTCAATCTACAGTTTCATGGAGGGTGATTGAAGCTGACAAGGTTAAACCAAATAGACTTCAAGATATTTTATTTACTGGCACAGGAAAAAAGGGGATAATTATAAATTTGGTCCGGTTGTAGCTAACTCTGTTAAAACCTGGAAAACGGTTGAACGTCGGATAGGAGGACCCTTTAATTTTTGTAACAGTACACCTTTATGGCACAATTTTAATTTTGTATGTGGAAATCGTCCATTTGTCCAACCCTCTTGGTCTTCTTTAGGTGTAAACACGTGCGGTGATATATATGATAACCAGAGCCTCTGTTCATTTCAGACATTAAGAACCAAATTTTGCCTACCAGCATCTGCATATTTTGTTTTTCTTCAATTGCGTTCTGCTCTCAAAGCGTATGGCGTTCCTTGGTCTTCTTCCATTTCCTCTCATCCTATGCGGGGCTGGATTGCACCATCTGCTGGTCGGCCATCTGTTTCCTTAATATATAATAAAATTATTGATTGCATTACAAAACCTCTTTCTATTAAAACTATTTGGAATAGGGAATTATCTGATCTTAATTTATCTGTCGACTGGGAGAGAGTGTGGTCTAATCTCAGCTTAACATCTAAAAATCTGGCTCATCGTCTTATTCACTTCAAAGTCATTCACAGAGCATACATAACTCAAAATGAAACTACAATCACATTCTAACTGCCATATATGTAATACTGCTTCATCAGGCACTTTTCTTCATATGTTTTGGGAATGTCCTATCGTCATTAGTCTATGGACACATGTAAACCTGGTTTTGTCATCATTACTGAGAATTGATTGGTCTGTTAACCCAAGTTTGTGTCTTCTTAATGATGATTCTGGTCTCTGTATAAGATCAATGCAAAAGAGAATGTTGTTTGCTGGTTTTACAGCTGCGAAGAAGACAATAATACAGAACTGGTTTACACCACACGTGTGGAAAAACATATTGGATCCGTAGCCTCCTGCAAATAGTGACTTGTGAATGTACAATGGTGCGAGTCGGTGGGGCCAGGCCTTCTACCATTGATGCTTGGCAGTGTTTTTTGTTTGATGTACGTGATTGCATGGAGGAGTGACTTTTGTGTTTTTGTTGTCCTTCCCTCTCTCCCTCCCTTTTGATTGAACTTTGAAATGCTGAGTATGTGTCTGTTGTTTTGTTATATTTTGGATGCTGTGTTGTATTATGTGTGAAAAAAATAAAAAAAATGTTGATAACAAAAAAAGAAGAAAACAGAGACAGTTTCAAAAACAGTGGACCAGAAGTCCCTAAGCTTTACACAGGACCAAAACATATGTGCATGAGAGGCTGGAATAAACCTACAGCGATCACAGGCAGGATCTATATGCTGAAAGTGCTTAGATAGTTTCAACTTTGTCCAGTGTACACTGTGTACAACTTTGCACTGCAGAAGTCCATGTCTTGCACAGACTGAAGACTTCTGTATTGTGAAGTGTATTCTATATATGTCACAGTTATGGACTTGTGTTTTCTTTTAGTTGCCGTTTTCCTGTCTTCTGTTCTGGTTTAGTTCCTGTGTGCAGGGGCGATTCTAGGATTTTCTAGAAACGAAACGATTTCTATTTTAAGCGGTGCTGGTGCACCACTTAAATAATTATTTAATGCCTAATATTTTAATACTTACAATGAACAGAGACGTGGTCTGCAGCCTGCGAAATTGCGCTTCTCCTGTTTGAGCTGTCAAATTGACAGCACTTTAATCCAATGGCGTTGCGCATTATTAAATTGACAGCACTCTAATCCAATGGCGTCGTAAATATTCGCGAAATTATTGGCAGTGAACCAGACAGTGAGTAGGTGTGTTCTACTTCAAACAGTGCTACGCTGCCAATTAGCGTATAACATCAGAGTCAGCGCGTGAAATTTTTAATGCACCCGCACCGCAGATGTTAGATCAGTCTGCGCTGTTGGGGGGGCACAAGGGGGGGCCAAGCATATTTTGGAGGGGGGCCGGTGCCACCCCGTGCCCCCCCTCTAGACACGCCCCTGCCTGTGTGCCCAAATTTGGTTATGTTCCTGATCTCGTTTAGTCATTATTAGTTAACCACCATCACCTGTATTACCCTCATTTAGTCACCTTATTTAAGTTCCCGCTTTAATTCATTCAGTTGTCGGTTATTGCCTATGTGTACTCTGTGTGCTAGTCTTTGTTTTCTTATGGATTTGTTATTAAAATACAAACGCTTTTGGATTATCTTCATTTTCCTAGCAGGAGTGTGACAATATAAGACTGATTCCCAGTCCTCATCAGAAATAACCATTTCTAAGTCGTCTTCCCACAAAGCTTTTATTTGGGAGAGGGATGTATAGAGTGGAGCCAAAATTGTACAGTCACGAATTTGGAGGTAGCGGAAAAAAATATTGTTAGGAATATATTCTGTGCAGTGATTAAAACAATTCTGAAGTGGATTGTATTTTGAGAAGTTTAAGAATAGCTGGAGACTGGCCCAACAATCATAAAATAACACCAGAAAATTGCAGCATTTTTTTATTAGCTGAAAGCTGTTGCGGAAAAGCAGAGGCTGACAATGAGCAAAAACGGGCAGAATTTGCTCACAATCACGAGGAGTTTGCGAGTAACGAAGAAATTTATACATAAATATGTATCATAGCCTACCACTGAAATTATCTGAGCAGTTGAATTAATCTTCTAGAAAACCCAGCTCAATCAATTACATGCATTCATTGCATGGACAGGGCAAAAACATAATATAAACGTTTAAAATGCATGTATTTGAAAGCTTACTCCTTTTGACTTGCTGTTAATGCAGAATGTAAGAATGAAAACTGAAAGTAAACAACACTGAAATTAGAACTTGTGCGATGAAAGTTGCGTTCATTACTATAGCGACAGTCAGCTCGACTGTAAGAAATATAGTGTTTTCTTTCATAAGTGTCATAAGAAAAAAGTAAATACTTTTGCATTTTATTTATTTTTATTTAATTAAAATCTACAATTTCTGGTCTGCCTCAGTGCTCATCAATATCAAAATCATTGAGATGACCAATCAAATCAAAGAAGGCGGACACAGAAACCGAGCATGAGGTACGATGTAAGTAGGCTAAACATGTAATTGTTATGGAGCTGACGAGACGTGAGACAGGCGGATCCATCTGCAAGCTTTTATTATAATACATGGTCAATACAGGCAGGATCGGACAGTAGCAAACAGGTATGGCATGGGCAAGACACAAGAATAATCCAAGGCAAGCGTGGGTCGGAGATCGGCGTACAGTATCCAGAGAGCTAGGCAGAGAGATAGTCCAAGGTAACGAGCAATAATCCAACACGAGGTAATCAGAGTCCAAAGGGCAAGGCAGAGAGAATAAACCAGACGACAAGAGCAGGAATCAAACACGGGAAGACAAACTAAGGATACTAGGAAACGCTTGGTATGCAGACTGGCTAACAATACTCGGCAGAGTGTATGAGAATGTCCAGAGTTTATATAGTGTGTGGGTGTGTGTGATTGGGTGATGGTGATTGTGAGATGGTGAACAGGTGCAAGTGTGATCATTGTGAACAGCTGTGTGGGTGCAGTGAATGATGGGAGAGTGACCTCTAGTGGTGAGTGATGCAAAGTTCATGGCCAGGATTCGTGACATAGCCCCCCCCCAAGGAGCGGCTTCCAGACGCTCCACACATTACCGAATCCAGGAGGGTGGTGGAGCGGAGGCGGAACAGGGGAAGGGAAGGAGGACCAGGTCCATGTGCGAGTGGCGAGGGTGTGGGATGCAGCAGGGCTGGAAACCAGGGCGGAGCAGATGGACCTGGAGCCCACCAGGTCGGAGCAGACAGAACTGGAGCTCCCCAGGGCGGAGCAGACGGACCTGGAGCCCACCAGGGCAGAGTGGACGGGACTGGAGCCCCCCAGGGCGGAGCAGGCAGGACTGGAGCCCCCCAGGGCGGAGCGGACGGACCTGGAGCCCACCAGGGCGGAGCGGACAGGACTGGAGCCCCCCAGGGCGGAGCAGACGGGACCAGAGCTCCCCGCAGGGAAGCAGACTGGGCAGGTAACCCTGACAGGACCTGGAAGCAGAGGAGAATAAGGACTAACAACACAGGGAGAGCAGAGACAGACAACACTGGGAGAACAGAGACAGACAACACAGGGAGAGCCTTCACGATCTCAGGGGCCGTGCCAGGGCAGGACAGGAAATCCCAGACGGCCTCCGTAGCCATGACAGGGCCGGACAGGATATCACCGACGGCCTCCTTAGCCGTGTCAGGACAGGGCGAGAGTTCATAGACGGCCTCCATAGCCGTGACAGGACAGGATGAGAGCTCACAGACGGCCTCCATAGCCATGACAGGACAGGATGAGAGCTCACAGACGGCCTTCTTAGCCGTGACAGGACAGGGCGAGAGTTCACAGACGGCCTCCATGGCCGGGACAGGACAGGGTGAGAGTTCATAGACGGCCTCCATAGCCGTGACAGGACAGGATGAGAGCTCACAGACGGCCTTCTTAGCCGTGACAGGACAGGGTGAGAGCTCACAGACGGCATCCATAGCCGTGACAGGACAGGGCAAAAGTTCACAGACGGCTTCTTTAGCCGGGGCAGGACAGGGCGAAAGTTCATAGACGGCCTCCATGGCCGGAGCAGGACAGGGCGAAAGTTCATTGGAGGATACCACCGACACCTCTGGAGGTTCTGCAGCTAACGCCGCCACCTCTGGAGGTTCTACGGTGGTAACATGACAGGTTGAGAGTGTATTGCTGGGCGCCACCACCTTGCAAGGAGCTGAAGCGAGCACCACCGCTTCAGAAGGTTCTGCAGCAGGTGCTGCCACCTCTGGAGACATTACGGTGGACGTCGCTACCTCAGGCAGTCCAATGGTGGTGTACGCAGCCCAAATGCAACATAAAGCGATCCCTATCATGGGAAGCGCTTCAGACAGAGAAATCAGTTCAGGGACAGGAGGGCCAAAGTGAGTGGATTTGGGGATACCAGCAGCGCGTGCAGACACCAGTGGTGCATCCCTCACGCTGGATATCAGACAGGAAACTCGAAGGACTGACCTTAAATCTCTGGGTCTGACAGACTCTGGCAGTTCGGCGAAGACATGAAGAGGCTCTTGCTGAAGAGCTGAGACGTGAAGAGGCTCGGGCTGAGGAGCTGAGACGTGAAGAGGCTCTGGCTGAGGAGCTGAGACGTGAAGAGGCTCTGGCTGAGTAGCTGAGATGTGAAGAGGCTCTGGCTGAGGAGCTGAGACGTGAAGAGGCTCTGGCTGAGGAGCTGAGACGTGAAGAGGCTCTGGCTGAAGAGCTGTGACGTGAAGAGGCTCTGGCTGAAGAGCTGTGACGTGGTCTGACTCTGGCTGGTCAGCTGTGACGTGGCGTGACTCTGGCTGGTCAGCTGTGACGTGGCGTGACTCTGGCTGGTCAGCTGTGACGTGGCGTGACTCTGGCTGGTCAGCTGTGACGTGGCGTGACTCTGGCTGGTCAGCTGTGACGTGGCGTGACTCTGGACGATCAACTGTGGCTTGGCTTGACTCACGGAGATCACAGGTGACTTGGCTTGACACGTGATGATCAACTGTGGCTTGGCTTGACTCACGGAGATCACTGGTGGCTTGGCTTGACTTGTGACGATCAACTGTGCTTTGGTTGGACTTGTGACGATCAACTGTGGCTTGGCTTGACTTGTGATGATCAACTGTGCTTTGGCTTGACTTGTGACGATCAACTGTGGCTTGGCTTGACTCACGGAGATCACTGGTGGCTTGGCTTGACTTGTGACGATCAACTGTGCTTTGGTTGGACTTGTGACGATCAACTGTGGCTTGGCTTGACTCACGGAGATCACTGGTGGCTTGGCTTGACTTGTGACGATCAACTGTGCTTTGGTTGGACTTGTGACGATCAACTGTGGCTTGGCTTGACTTGTGACGATCAACTGTGCTTTGGCTTGACTTGTGACGATCAACTGTGGCTTGGCTTGACTCACGGAGATCACTGGTGGCTTGGCTTGACTTGTGACGATCAACTGTAGCTTGACTTGACCTTTTAACATAGGCTGTGACTTGACTTGGTTCTTTAACATCAGCGGTGACTTGACTTGTCTTTTTAACATAGGCTGTGGCTTGACTTGGCTCCTTAACATCAGCGGCGACTTGACTTGGCTTGTGACTGGCAGCAATGACGCTACGGGGTGTTGTTGTGGCCGCCATTTTGTGAGCGTGCTCTAGCGCAGCTTTGATCACACAATTGGGTGCGGTGTCTCGTTCCTCCGCAACCCCCACAGTAAACGAAGAGCCAACACATAGCAAAGCATAGTCCAGGAACTGACTGAGAGATGAACGGGGACCCTCACGGGTTAGCTGTGATTTCAGCGGCTGATTAATGCCCTCACAAAAGAAGTCTATGAGTACACAGTCCGGCAGATCAGAAAAATGGGCGAGGTCTAAGTATTCTTGTATATACTCCTCAAGTGGTCGCAAGCCCTGCCTGAGGTGTAACAAAATTCTTGCAATGTCCATACCTGGCCAATATCCACTAGAAAAGCCGCTGGATCCTTTGTTGGCCGAGTATTCTGTTATGGAGCTGACGAGACGTGAGACAGGCGGATCCATCTGCAAGCTTTTAGTATAATACATGGTCAATACAGGCAGGGTCGGACAGTAGCAAACAGGTATGGCATGGGCAAGACACAAGAATAATCCAAGGCAAGCGTGGGTCGGAGATCGGTGTACAGTATCCAGAGAGCTAGGCAGAGAGATAGTCCAAGGTAACGAGCAATAATCCAACACGAGGTAATCAGAGTCCAAAGGGCAAGGCAGAGAGAATAAACCAGACGACAAGAGCAGGAATCAAACACGGGAAGACAAACTAAGGATACTAGGAAACGCTTGGTATGCAGACTGGCTAACAATACTCGGCAGAGTGTATGAGAATGTCCAGAGTTTATATAGTGTGTGGGTGTGTGTGATTGGGTGATGGTGATTGTGAGATGGTGAACAGGTGCAAGTGTGATCATTGTGAACAGCTGTGTGGGTGCAGTGAATGATGGGAGAGTGACCTCTAGTGGTGAGTGATGCAAAGTTCATGGCCAGGATTCGTGACAGTAATAGGTATGTGAAAATTGTTTTATGATGGCGCAAACAACCAACAATATCGCGGCTAGTTAGGACAAAACCTCTGATTAACATGGAAAAGACACCTTTTATTGCGTATCGCGTGTAGTTAGGACACGGTGTTATACTCCTGCTCTCCGACACTGTAATTTCATGGGGAAAACATGAAAATAATTTGTCTTTTTTTTATCATCTGAAACATGCTGCGATTTCCAAGGCAACTTCTAGAGCAATCAAGGTCAATTTGATTGACATTTGGGTTGGTGATGAATGAGAACGGGAAGCGAGTTTGTTTTGCACATTTTCCAGCAACCACACCGCTAGTTTCAGTTTGGCTTTAAATATTTAGGCTGGGTGTTTACAATAAATGTTTATAGTGAATGCCACAATAATTTGTGTTTGTTTTTTACTTTGTATTTTTTTTGTTTTTGTTACTTTTTCTGTTCTGAACACTTAAATTTACAGGTTTTTTTGTGGAGTGAGGGAAATATAAATAGCCTACATGTTTCTAATGTTTGTTAATGTTTAGTTTATTTTACATTATTTCTGAATGAAATGATCAAATGTGTCTTATACATCAATCGACTTGTACACCAATGCAGCTTATCTGTGTCATAAAAAATAAGGGAGAGATGGTACACAAATAGAACTGCCATGTATGTACAAGTATACATACAGTACAGTAGTAACTGAATGTCAATTTAGAATAATAAAAAGCTTCATTTGTCAAACACGTATTATGCAGCCCCTCACTTGATGTGAAAAACTTGATGTGGCCCTTGAGCCAAAAATTTTGCTCAACGCTGCTCTATACCATTCAAAAGCTTGGAGTCGGTATATCCTTATCTTACTGTAAGAGCAACTAAGGCACAGCACCTTGCTAATTTGAAAATAATAACCTTTCAAATGTGTAGTGTTGCAACATTTAAAAGACGTGAAAAGCTATCCCCGGGAGAAGCAACAGATTTACAGAGTGACAAAAAAACTGAGAAAAATCCATGACGGGCAGCCGTGGAAAGGCAAGCAGGTGAGATAATGACAATAGGTGGGCAGCCTGAAGACAAGAGAGCGTGGATAGCTCAGGATGCGAACACAACTGACCTGAGGTTGAATAAAAATACTGTCACGTCTGGCAGAGGCTATGTCCTCCTGAAGACATGCAAATGAGCAGTTTAACATCCAACTGAGCTGAGAGTGAGCACAGAGATCACGAGAAGCGAATGTCAACTGAGGAAATGTAGAAGGGGTTTTATGAGCTCAGTTAAAGGGTGGCCCCTTACCTGCCACTGGGCATGCGCTCCTGTCTGTCAAGACTAGCTTGTTGCAATGCTTCTGCAAACAAATTGTTGGCCACACCCAGGGGCATCGCTATGGTGAATGAATGAATACATAAATTTGGAAAAATATAATAACACACAAATAAGGAAAATACAAATATACATATTATATTTAAATGTTTGTAATTTTTTTCTTTATATATATTTCAATATGTATTTAATAAAACGCTGAATACCACTGACATATGTTCTATTATTCGTATGTGTTTTCTTTATGCACTTTCGGGATTGGAGACGCAGCAGCGTGTGAACAGGACTTTTATTTTGATCTGGTGGCATGACCTCATAAGGCTGCGTCGCGCTCCTGCGTCTGAGTTTCAGCTGAAGAAAGGTTTGTGGTCTTCATCATTTAAAGTGTTTAAATTCATACAAAGGCATTCCGTCTATTTTATATGGTTTACACGCGAGGTGAACTTTATTATTATTGAGTGTAACATTTTAATATTTTCTCTAAAATTAATGAGCGTTATGTTTTGTGACTAAAGCGCATCCACACATTAATAATAATAATAAATTCAGGAAAAATGGCATGTTGATTTCAGACAAATGCAGACAGAAAGGTCTGCAATATGCATTCGAGGGATATATTCAGGATGTGAACGTGACTCGAAGAGAAATAAACAAAATAAAGATAGATAGCCTACAGATCTCAGGGTAAAACTGAACCACCGCATCACTGAGGACAACAACATGAAGGAGCAACACTGTTCCTGTAAAGATGGGTACATATCGCTTTATTCACTATTACAATCATTAAAAAGCGAAAGCAGTATGCATTCATAACGTCACATTCAGTAAGTCATCCTAGCTGGGGATAGCTAGCTGCAGTAACATTATTGGCCTACATGCTGTGAGGGGTGCACAAAGTGGTCCGCAGGTGCACATGCGTGACCAAAATAAAAGAAAAGTGCTGTGTAAATAAGTTTAGACCGCGCATGGTTGACAGCTGTTAATGCACACTCACCGTTTAAGATCGACAAATTGTAATACTGTGTAAGCTTTCTATTTAAACTGAACACTGACACTCTTCAATCAATTGCCGGCAACACGCCAAAATAAAAGCTTGAAAATCATGAAAATTCATATTTATTTAAGTAAATATAAGCATTTTATTTTTAAGTGTACTATAAAGTAATTGTATTTGTATTTAATACTCCCTTTTATTTTAAAATATAATAGTATTATCACATTATTATTTATTTTATTTTATTTAAAACTAAATAAATAAAGGGCAATAATATTATGACTATTATTAATTTATTTATTTTTATAGTTATATTTAATGGGTCACACAGTATGAGGACCAAACCAAATCTCCAGGTTCTCTTATTAGAACCAGGCTGTAAAACTTATGTGCACCCCTGGACATAATGTCTTGTTAGTTCCACAGGTTTCTGCGCCCATGTCATTACATTTAGTCATTTGGCAGACGCTTTTATCCAAAGCGACTTACAATTGGGGAGTACATAAAGCGATTCATCTTGAAGAGGCAATCAGACAGAGCAAGTGCTCGTAACACCAAGTCTCAGTCATTGTTCAAATAAGTACAAGCTAGCAAGGGAAGGAGAGAAAGATAAAGGGAAAGATTTAGATTTTTTTTTCATTGGTCTTATCTATACCCTGGACCTCTGTAAAGCCCAAAATATTAGCAGTATCTCAGCCCAGTCCTCCATAAGCCAAGAGACAGAAAAATAAAACCGCTGCCCATAACAGCTGTTGTAGTGGCGAAGACAAACCGGAAACGAAACCCATCTCTGTCACTACAGCAATGGCAGGTGAGTTGTTTTTAATGCTTTATAAATAAGGATAAAAATACCAAATGTGATAAACCATGTTACTGTAGCGTTGGAGTACCAGTAATCTGGATTTTTATGACAAGTAGATGTGAATTTTGTATATTGCAGAGCTTTGTCTGAAGTGACAAATGAGGCTTTGGAGTTATTGAGAGGATTGACAGGGACACCTATGAGCTACATGGCAAACAGGCCACCAATAGAGCAGTAGGTCAGGAAAAGTACCCTCTTGGAAGTGGTTTGAGCTACCAGGTAAAGCAGTGATACAGATTAAGATTTATTTATTATCATTTGCGGCCAGCCAGAGTTTATTACAAAATAAAAACATTCACAATATAACAATAAATTAGAAAGGTTACAAATTGGATAAAAAATGCAAATTCATTGTAATAACTTCAGGGCTCGCAAAATCGCTAGCCCGACGTCCCGGGGCTATTGTGTTTTCCAGTCGGGCTACCAAAATGTATCAGCGCCTGCCCGACGGGCTACCTTAAATACAGGGCTCCCACGCAATGTTCCCTCTAAGCTGCGTGCGCGCGGCCGCACACTAATACAGCCGCGCAGAAGAAATAACGTGCCGCTCGCACGCAAAAATTAGTTGGGTTAAAGTCATTTGATTGAATGCCAGTAAAAGCAAAAGAATCGCAATGCTCAGACAAACCGCTATAGAGTTAGAACCGGTGAATGCGGTTTACAGGTTTCATAGAAAGAGAATGATGTGCGCCAAACGAGTCGCTGTAGAAACCCAAAACTTCAATTGTTGCGGTGCGCTCAACATGAGAACCAATGCAATGACATGTGAAATAAACATCCTCATGTATTAAAGAAGAGTGTCTTGATTAAGTGCTGGAAACAGTGGAGGATGAGCACAGAACGGTAACAAAACTCTGAGACATTTACAGTCACACAGGTGTATTGTGCAAACTACTTCATAGGGATGCTTAGACAGCTATAGAAGAATTCATATGTTCACGTTTTTTTATATATATATTTAACTTACAGATCTCAGCTTAAGTTTTGCTTCAGTTTGTTTTCTATTCTATTCAATTCTATCAGTTTAAATAGTTTGTTTTGATATATTATATTATGTTAGGCCTATATTATAAACATAATAAACAATTGACCTTGTTTTTAATGGAGTCTCTTGCTCATCAGGGCTGTATTTATTTAAAAAATACTGAAACAACAGTATATTGCAATTTCTAATATTGGTTTCCTATTTTAATACCTATACTTTAAAATATAATTTATTCCTGTGCTCAAAGCTGAATTTTCAGCATCATTACAGTCTTCAGTGTAACATGATCTTCAGAAATCATTCTAATATGCTGAATTATTATCAGTGTCGCTGATCTAATATGCTGAATTATTATCAGTGTGGCTGATCTAATATGCTGAATTATTATCAGTGTTGCTGATCTAATATGCTGAATTATTATCAGTGTCGCTGATCTAATATGCTGAATTATTATCAGTGTGGCTGATCTAATATGCTGAATTATTATCAGTGTTGCTGATCTAATATGCTGAATTATTATCAGTGTGGCTGATCTAATATGCTGAATTATTATCAGTGTGGCTGATCTAATATGCTGAATTATTATCAGTGTGGCTGATCTAATATGCTGAATTATTATCAGTGTTGCTGATCTAATATGCTGAATTATTATCAGTGTGGCTGATCTAATATGCTGAATTATTATCAGTGTGGCTGATCTAATATGCTGAATTATTATCAGTGTGGCTGATCTAATATGCTGAATTATTATCAGTGTGGCTGATCTAATATGCTGAATTGTTATCAGTGTCGCTGATCTAATATGCTGAATTATTATCAGTGTGGCTGATCTAATATGCTGAATTATTATCAGTGTCGCTGATCTAATATGCTGAATTATTATCAGTGTGGCTGATCTAATATGCTGAATTATTATCAGTGTCGCTGATCTAATATGCTGAATTATTATCAGTGTCGCTGATCTAATATGCTGAATTATTATCAGTGTGGCTGATCTAATATGCTGAATTATTATCAGTGTGGCTGATCTAATATGCTGAATTATTATCAGTGTGGCTGATCTAATATGCTGAATTATTATCAGTGTCGCTGATCTAATATGCTGAATTATTATCAGTGTCGCTGATCTAATATTCTGAATTATTATCAGTGTGGCTGATCTAATATGCTGAATTATTATCAGTGTCGCTGATCTAATATGCTGAATTATTATCAGTGTCGCTGATCTAATATTCTGAATTATTATCAGTGTGGCTGATCTAATATGCTGAATTATTATCAGTGTGGCTGATCTAATATGCTGAATTATTATCAGTGTGGCTGATCTAATATGCTGAATTATTATCAGTGTCGCTGATCTAATATGCTGAATTATTATCAGTGTCGCTGATCTAATATTCTGAATTATTATCAGTGTCGCTGATCTAATATTCTGAATTATTATCAGTGTCGCTGATCTAATATGCTGAATTATTATCAGTGTCGCTGATCTAATATGCTGAATTATTATCAGTGTGGCTGATCTAATATTCTGAATTATTATCAGTGTTGCTGATCTAATATGCTGAATTATTATCAGTGTGGCTGATCTAATATGCTGAATTATTATCAGTGTGGCTGATCTAATATGCTGAATTATTATCAGTGTGGCTGATCTAATATGCTGAATTATTATCAGTGTCGCTGATCTAATATGCTGAATTATTATCAGTGTGGCTGATCTAATATGCTGAATTATTATCAGTGTGGCTGATCTAATATGCTGAATTACAGTGAAACTGTTGTGTTGCTTAATATTTTTTGGAACCTGTGTTACTTTTTTCTTTGATTAATAAAAAGTTAAAAAGAACGGCATTTATTCAAAAATTATTATAACAATAAAAGTCTTTAATATCAATTTTATCCATGTAACATCCTTGCTGAATAAAGTTTCTTTAAACTCTTTTAAAGTATCTTTAAAAAAAAAGAAAAATATTGTATATTTTAAACAGTGTATAGTGTAACACAAAATCTCTATTTTGAATAAAGTTCTTTTTAACTTTTTATTTAAAAAAAAAAAAATCACAGGTCCCAAACAATATTAAGCAGTACAACTGTTTCCAGCATTGATTATAAATCAGCATATTATTATGATTTCTGAAGATCATGTGACACTGAAGACTGGAGTAATGATGCTGAAAATTCAGCTTTGCTCACAGGAATGAATTATATTTTAAAGGGGGAGGGGGGAGGGGGAGCGAGAGGGGGAGTTTTCAGGAGTGATGATATTACTGCGCCGAGGTCGAAGTGCTGCAAAGTGCTCTTCCGCCACACATTATAGTTATCATTTTTATCCGCTTAGAAAATTGCCACGTTTTATTTTGTGTCGCCATACTTACTCGTGTAGCTACTCATGTAAACGTCTTTAAATAGGGAAAACATGGAAGTGTTTGGTGGCTTCTAAATTTATCCCAGTTTGGATCCTAAGAAATGAATGGTGCTAAGCTAAACGCTAGCATAGTGGTGCCACGCGCTAGAGCGATTAAGTGCACGGACTGAGACGGGAGAGGTACATATCAACTCGTCTAAGTTGAGGGAAGAACATATTGGAATATGGAAAAACGGTGGCGTTTTCCTTTAAGATAGCCACACTGAAGCAGATTCTTTGACTTTGCACTGTCTAAATAGCTCTTGGTCAGAAATTGATCCTGTGTAAAGTGTAGATGCAAACATAATGGAGCCACGAGGATCACAGGCTATCAAAGACTTAAAGGTGCTGTATGTAGGATTTTGACTCTACTAAAGTATAAAAATACCATAATATGCTTGCAGATATTTAAGAAACATGCTAAGTTAACATGCTTGTTTATCTGAAAAACAATGCTACAGTCAGTTATTCTCCTTTGAAAATGTGCGGTCCGGCCCGGAATATCTGTGTTTGTTATGGTTTATGAAACCCGCCCACAGCCAGTTTACCCAATTGTATTTCGGCACCCGGGTTGCCAGTTGGCAGAAAACCCAGCGTATTTCATTTCATTCATCGTCATCTGCGCTCGTTCCTGTTGGTGTTGTTAATCTGGCAACCTGCCTGTGCGTCAAGTCTGAGGAGGAGGTGCTGGTGGAAAACAAAACGTCTCCAATATTTTGAATTTGGACTGCAATACCTAGTTCAACCGCTGGGTGTCAATCCTACATACAGCACCTTTAAGTGTGTTAGTAGACTTGTAGTTAGAGTAAGTCTGACTTTGTACTAACAGTGAGCTGGGTTTCTCTATCTTTATCTCTGTGCAATCAAGAATTGCAAAAGTTGTTGGAAACTGCTTTGTAGTTATCGGGCATGTTTTCTGTGATGATGTCCCTGTGTGGCCAAACAGACAGATTACCTAGCCTGCCATACATGAAGTCTATCCAAGAACACTTTGCATATCTATTTGAAAGCTAGCTCTTTCAGGTCGAAGTTTTGTCTTAGTTTCATAAGTACAAGTAGAAATTGTTGACGTAAAGGCATATGGCGGATGTGCCTGTTCAATTTATGATATTTCAAGAGGATGCGTGTTTGTGGGACTGTTTCATTATCTGTTAGTCTGAAAAATCTGCACAGATTGTTAAATTCATCGTAAGTGAACCCAGTGCAGTATTTGAAGTAGTTAGGGACACTGCTGTTATTTATAGTCTCTGGTGTTAGTGGGTAATGAGCCTGATGAGTTTGCTTTTTCTCCCTTAGCAAGTCTTTTTCTTTTTTCTTTTTGAGCAAGAAGAGTCTTCCATCTTTCCAGTTCCTCTTGTGTTTCTTTTTTCTGGAGTTGGTCATCTGTGCACTCTGTAAACATAAGAATGAAATGATTAAACTAGTAGTGTTTTATTAACACAGGACATAAACACAATGTAAATAACTTACAAACAGTGCAAATTATCTTTCTTGTGTGTGTGTAGCTGCCATTATTGGACAACACTTGGCCAAGATCCTCCCTACTGATGATTTTCCAGTTTTCCCTTTGCCACCACAACCAAGCACTTTCTTTACAGTCCTAACAAAAAAAACAGATGGGATTCTACAATGCCATGATGGTCTCAAAGTCTGAATCTGAGGCACTGGAGAAAGAAACCAGACAACAGAGCATCAACAACATCTGGCACTGTGTCCGCTCATCCTCTTTCAAGAGAGTATACTCCAGGGGCCTGTACCATGAAGCCGGTTTTACCACGTTTCAGTTTAGTTTGCACCAATCCTGGGTTTTAGGTACCATGAAAGTAGCTTGGCTTTTAGCTGCGTTCATTGCCATAGTGACTTACACTGCACAGCTAACCTGCTCCGGGGCAGGTTATGTTCTGAGTTAGAGATCTCAAACTGAAATTGGACCAATCAGATGTGAGCAAAGTGACACATGTCTGACACACAAAAAAGTCACTCCCCCAGTTTCTCTTGCTACAAATGAACGCTCACTAAGAAGTACCTTAAAAAAATATATATACAACAAAATAGTCTGGCTTTATATATTATATTATTTATATTATTATTACTCCATTACACACAATCACTTTTAGTTTAACAATTATTATAAAGCATTTATTTTAAATGAATATTAATTCAGATCATATGAAATATAAATAAGTGGAATAATCAATAGATAACACTTTAAAAATGGCTACATGTGACCTTACATGTTTGAGTCTCTATCACTATATATAATCAACTATATAAACTAACTTCACAAGTTTCACTTGTGACTGCACTGATAGACAAGATCATTTCCTTTATTTGTCCTCTTTCATGGACTAGTACTTCAGTGGAAATGCATTTAAATTCCTCATATTCATTAATCTCTTAACCTTTAACAAAAGAGTTTTTGAGAAGTTAATCACACTTGCTCTGTGTTGTGATTGGCTGTTCGCCGCTGATGTCACACATTCATGTGCACGCGCTCCATTAACTCAGGATCAAGCCTGAGTTGACAGAGAAAGATGATGATCAGCTTCATGGTACCAACAAAGCCGGATTGGAGTGGTTTGGTTTTGTCAACTCAAAACTTATCCTATAACTCTGAATTTGTTCATCTACCATCATGGTACAGGCCCCAGGAAAGCAGACTACGAGCAGCTTGCCACCAGCATGCTGCGGAAGAAGACAAAGCAAACCAAAGCAATGAAGAGAGGCCTGGAGCTTGAGCCAGTTGCTGCAGCCCAATACACTGAAGTCACAGGAAACCAAGTCTACATGTGTGGCTTTGTCATCATTCCCAACGCCGCCCATTTAGGTACATCTCCTGACAGGAAAGTCCTTCAGCGCGGCTACAACAAAAGCTATGGACTTTTAGAAGTAAAGTGCCCAAACCAGTACAGCTACACAGGTTGTCAATACCTCCAGAAGCACAGTAATGACAGCTACAGTCTCAAACGTAATCATGAGTGCTATTACCAAGTTATAGGACAGATGGGGATAACTGGGATGCCATGGTGTGACTTTTTTGTTAAGTGTGACAATGATTACCATCTGGAACGCATTCACTTTGATGCAGAAATGTGGGAAAAAATGAAAACTAAACGACTGGTTCTTTTTTGAGTATTTCCTACCAGCCCTGTGCAGTTAGAGAGATCACTGTAACAAAAAAACATACCCATTTCAGTGACCATAGTGCTCTCCTCAGTAGTGGTATCCTCCATTAATGATTCTGTTGCCATCTCTCCTGTAATCCATGGAAACGCCTTGTAGAGCACACCTGTAAATATGATATACATTCAATATTAACAAAATAATATGCTTAGCAGGTTATATGACAAGTAATGTAATTGTAATTTGTAATGTCAAATGTATAGAATTAATATTGCTTTGTTGTTATTATTTGGTTTTTCTTTATATAAGAGAAACACCTGATGTTTTCAGCATTGTCTGGCTTGCTGTCAACTCGTAGTCTTTTCCTTGGTGGTACTGACACTGTTCGCAACTTTGGCGGACGTCTCGCAGGTGTAACGTTACTACGGTCATATGTCAATGCTGGCAGAGGATCAGGGTGAGCGGGTGTCGGCCGGCCATCAACGAAGTGCTGTAGTTTAATGACCGAGGAATGGACTTAACGTTAGTCATCCTGAATTACGTCTTAAGTATCTTAAAAGGAAATTCACACAGTACAGGCCAGATAGCAGAAATGTCAGGGAAACTGCTTTAGGTTTGCTAATGTTAATGTTTGCTAATGTTAGATATCCAAGGCTTTTAACAATACATTTCTCTGGTTATAAAAACTTGTAAAATGTACAAAATAAAACAAGGATTGTGCTACACAGTTAAAAAGGTGCAGTAAGTATAATTGTGTTACCTTTGAACACGCATAGATGTGTTTGCCTGTGGAATGATTTCTTAGCTTGTCCACATTCAGTTGCTGGTGAGGCCGTCCTTTTTTCATATACTTGTCCAAATTTCTGCCAGGTTTAGGGAATATGCACGTTCTAATTGGTCAGATCGCCTGTCAATCAAGCTTTTTGCAAACGGACCGTTCGCAAAATCTGCCCACCCTTAGTTACTGTTGCCATGACCGACAAACAATGCGCTCTCACACTACACGCATGTTCTCACGCAGTGAAAAATACATCGCAGAGCAAAGAGTAAACTGACAACACACCGACAGAGAAGACCGAGCAGGTTACTTCTGATATGAAACAAGGTCTCAGGACCCTCAGCTTTTAAATTGAGTCATTTTAAAAGTAATTCAAACAATAAATACCGTTTTGTGGCTCTTTAATATGTCATGACAGATCACTGTATTGCCTCAGTTCAAAAACGTGAACCGATCGTCTTTTCATATTTACTTAAAGCACGAAATGAACATGAATAAACACCAGAAAGTTTTATTTTTTTAATCGCGGAACACACCATTTTTCAAGTTTAAGTTCACCGAAGTTAATCTACTCTCCTGTCTTATTTGTGTTTAAGGCTAGAAGGATACAGCTGCAGCTACTGGACATGCGCATTTACATATTTTCCCAACCAACAATATAACGTGAAACCTATAAAAATGGTTTTTAAAAAGTACATAGCGCCATAGTTTCATCACTTTACAGTGTCGCAGTGACCGTCTTTTTGCAGTAAAGGACCTGTCATAGTTTGATGAGTGGGAAGATGTCATGAAGCGGCGCGAGGTTAGCTGCATTGAAAACAGATGAGCTCACATGTGCATATACATGTGTGAAGTTCACGGGATTTTGTCCACAGAATGATAAGATAACATGTTTTAACATTTTATTATTTAACACTCGGTATTTAACCTAAGCACGTCCATGATTTCCAACAAGAATGTCAAATTTGGACTCGTCTGACCATAGAACACTTTTCCACTTTGAAACAGTCCATTTTAGTTCCAACAGGAACGTTGTTTTTAAAGTATTCCACAATCTCTTTATGCACCTTTTCACAGATTGGAGAGCCTCTGCCCATCTTTACTTCTGAGAGACTCTGCGTCTCTAAGACATCCCTTTTATAGCTAATCATGTTACAGGCCTCATGTCAATTAACTTAATTAGTTGCTAGATGTTCTCCCAGCTGAATCTTTTCAAAATGTCTTGCTTTTTCAGCCCTTTGTTGCCCCCGTGCCAACTTTTTTGAGACCTGTAGCAGGCATCAAATTTGAAATGAGCTCATTTAGTGGATAAAAGTGTAAAATTTCTCAGTTTAAACATTTATGTTCTCTATGTTCTATTGTGAATAAAATATTGGCTCGTATGATTTGAAAGTCTTTTAGTTTTCATTTTATTCAAATTTAAAAAACGTCCCAACATTTCCGGAATTCGGGTTGTAATTCTTACACATTTATGCATAAAGCTACATTTTTACTTCTTTATTTATACCCAAACCCAGACAACTGGAGATAAATATTAGTTCAGTAATATTTATGAAAAATAAGAAAGAATTAAAAAATGTATTTAGACTATTAGAACATGTTTATTACGTTTATTGATATTTAATATTATTTTCATTTTTATGATGCCACAATAAGTTATTTAAAATAATCAGTCAGGAGATTTCTGAATTTCTGAGTAGCTTTTGTCATTTTAGCTTTTTGCAGCCTGTACACAGCGAAACAAAACAGCATTCCTCTAGGACCATGGTGCTACATGTGACAGTACATGACAAGGACTACAAAAACCAGCTGTACATAATTTAAATCATATTAAATAACCTAAAATAAAGAGTTAAATAAAAGCAGCATACGTGGTAAACTATTTTTTTAGAAGTATGCAATATGCAAAGTACACGAGTTGTGTACAAAGATGAATTTAAAATGGACGTGTGTGTGGGTGTAGTAACTGTCCATTGTGGTTACAGTTCAAGAGTCTGATGTCTTTGGGAAAACAACTGTCCACACTATCTGGACGTGAGGGCAGGTATACAGGTGCATCTCAATAAATTAGAATGTTGTGGAAAAGTTCATTTATTTCATTATTTCAACTCAAATTGTGAAACTCGTGTATTAAATAAGTTCAATGCACACAGACTGAAGTAGTTTAAGTCTTTGGTTCTTTTAATTGTGATGATTTAGGCTCACATTTAACTAAAACCCACCAATCTCAACAAATTAGAATACTTCATAAGACCAATAAAAAAAACATTTTTAGTGAATTGTTGGCCTTCTGGAAAGTATGTTCATTTACTGTATATGTATTCAATACTTGGTAGGGGCTCCTTTTGCTTTAATTACTGCCTCAGTTCGGCGTGGCATGGAGGTGATCAGTTTGTGGCACTGCTGAGGTGGTATGGAAGCCCAGGTTTCTTTGACAGTGGCCTTCAGATCATCTGCATTGTTGGGTCTGGTGTCTCTCATTTTCCTCTTGACAATACCCCATAGATTCTCTATGGAGTTCAGGTCAGGTGAGTTTGCTGGCCAATCAAGCACAGTAACACCATGGTCATTGAACCAGCATTTTGTACCTTTGGCAGTGTGGGCAGGTGCCAAGTCCTGCTGGAAAATGAAATCAGCATCTCCATAAAGCTTGTCAGCAGAAGGAAGCATGAAGTGCTCTAAAATTTCCTGGTAGATGGCTGCGTTGACTGTGGACTTCAGAAAACACAGTGGACCAACACCAGCAGATGACATGGCAGCCCAAATCATCACTGACTGTGGAAACTTCACACTGGACTTCAAGCAACATGGATTCTGTGCCTCTCCACTCTTCCTCCAGACTCTGGGACCTTGTTTCCAAATGAAATGCAGAATTTACTTTCATCTGAAAAGAGGACTTTGGACCACTGAGCAACAGTCCAGTTATTTTTCTCCACAGCCCAGGTAAGATGCTTCTGACGTTGTCTCTGGTTCAGAAGTGGCTTGGTAGCCCTTTTCCTGAAGACGTCTGAGCGTGGTGACTCTTGATGCACTGACTCCAGCTTCAGTCCACTCCTTGTGAAGCTCTCCCAAGTGTTTGAATCAGCTTTGCTTGACAGTATTCTCAAGCTTGCAGTCATCCCTGTTGCTTGTGCACCTTTTCCTACCCAAATTCTTCCTTTGCATTCTTCCAAAGTCAACTTTGCATTTAATATGCTTTGATACAGCACTCTGTAAACAGCCTCACCTTTCAGTAATGACCTTCTGTGACTTACCCTCTTTGTGGAGGGCGTCAATGTTCGTCTTCTGGATCATTGCCAAGTCAGCAGTCTTCCCCATTATTGTGGTTTCAAAGAACAAGAGATACCCAGAATTTATACTGTATGGATGGTCATTAATTGAAACTCAAATGTAAATATTCTAATATTTTGAGATACTGATTTTTGACTTTCATGAGCTGTAAGCTCTAATTATCAAAATTAAAACAAAAAACTTTTGAAATGTTTTACTTTACATGCAATGAATCTACAATATATGAAAGTTTCACTTTTTGAACTAACTTACAAGAAAAAATGAACTTTCACGACATTCTAATTTATTGAGATGTACCTGTAAGTCATGCAGATGGATATTGGTAGGGTTATGTACATAGCAGCCACTGCACTACCCATTAGGGCTGGGTTTTGACACAAATTTCACAATTCGATTTGATCATGCTTTACAAGCTTGTGATTCAATTAGATTCTGATTTCAATTAAATTCGATTAATATTATTTTGGATATACATCAGGTACAGTACATGGCAAATTTTCTCAAGGAAAAAAATCTCTCAACTAATGATGTTAAATAAACATGCGAGTCAGTTGGTACTACATTACTATAATATTGAAGGTTAAAATTAACTGAACCCTACCAATACAAATGCTTAAATTACACTTAATGAAGTTTTTATAATATCATCTATAAGTTCCCAACTAGCAGGGATCGTTCCCAGAACTTTTGCTAACATTCCATACAAGTTTGGTTAATATTATAAAGAAAACATTTGAATGTAATGTTTGAAGAATGTTTTAAGGATGTTTTTTGTCATTTCAATGTTCCTATAATGTTAAATGTAAACAAAGTTATCACATTTTTACTGCAACATTTTAGGGATGTTTTGGGAATGTTTTTGAGGTAACAGATTATACAATATTCTTAATAAAATGTTTGCATAATATTGCATAATAACAAATGAAGAACATTCTCTTAGCCACATTAGGAAAACATAAGGATATCATTGAGGTCTGACATGACAGAATGTATTTTATAAAAATTTTCTCATAGTGTAATGTGTTAACAAAGCTAATGCGTCATTTTAGGATGTTTTGAGGACGTCTAGGTAAAAGATTTTGCAATATTCTAAATAAACCATTGGCACACTGTTTCTTGATAACAAAGGAAGAACGTTCTCTCAGCCTACTTAGGAAAATATTATAAGGATTTCATTGAGGTCTGAGATGGCAGAATGTTTTTTTTTTTTATAAAACGTTTTCTTTGTGATGTTTTAACAAAGCTATACAATTTTATCTGCATCATTTTGAGGATGTTTTGAAAATGTTGTTGAGGTAACAGATGATGTTCTCAATAAAACATTGGCACAATATTGCATTATAACAAAGGAAGAATGTTCTCTCTGTCACATAGGAAAACGTTATAATGACATCAGAGGCCTGAGATGATGAAAGCATGTACATTATGGGGGCCCTGAAAACTTGGCTCCCCAAAAATAATTACCAACATTCAATGTGATACAACAATACTATTTATAAACTTTTGTAGAAGATCGTCACCGTTCCATTCAAAACAGGCTCAAAATGAGAATCGATTAAAATCGAGAAATCATAATTTTTTTTTACATAGCCCTGCTAGCCATTATTTTTAATTAAAGGAAAAATAGGTGTGTATGTTTAGTGAAGCGGCTAGTATAAACAAGCATTGAATAGAGTAGCCGTGTTCAGCTGGCCGTGCCGGAGTCGTGATGTGCAATGACGGGTTTCCATTGGGTGTATTTTCAGTTTGTTCAATTTGAAGGGTAATGGAAAAGCAGCTAGTGCTCAGTGAGACTAGTAATCGCTCTAGCTGCAGAATATTCAACCAGCTAGAGCTTATTTATTGACCCTGCAACTTTTATAAGCTGAAAGCCTATATTATCAACAAAACAAAATTAATTCAACAACCAGGTACTTAATTGTGGAAAACAATGTAATGGTAGATCCCTTTATCAAGATCTAGATAGGTGGAGATCCTAAAGAAAGCAAAGAATGAACAATATTGACAAGAGTTTCTGAGACTACAGGTTATACCTATAACATCCAGGATACGTGTTTTGATTTGATGCTTTTCATGTCTAAATGTTTTGATGTCTGTTGTTTTATGTCATTAAACTGGTTTTATTTTGTATTTGTCCCTTTTCACCTCAGACCTGATGGCACTGAAAGAGGAGAGTCCAGAACTGAATGAAATGGAAGAGAAAGATAAAAATGAGAAACATCATGATTTCAAAACTGAAGAAAAATCAATTAGTTGCTCACAGACTGAAAAGACATCCTCGCAAAAAAAATCCACAGAAAAAACAAATATGAAAAAAACCCTTGATGCTCACTTGAGAATTCACACTGGAGAGAAACCTTTTACCTGCCCTCAGTGTGGAAACAGTTTCAGGGTCAAAGAAACCCTAAAGGTTCACATAAGAAGTCACACTGGAGAGAGACCATTCCCATGCGATCAGTGTGGAAAGAGTTTCAGATATAAACCAAACCTTAATTATCACATGAAGATTCACTCAAGAGTGAAGAGTTTTAAATGCCATCAGTGCGAAAGGAGTTTCACAGACTCAAATCACCTTCAGGATCATGTTAAAATTCACATTGGAGAAAAGCCTTTCATGTGCCATCACTGTGGAAAGAGTTGCTCAAGAGAAGACGACCTCAAGGTTCACATTAGAGTTCACACTGGAGAGAAACCTTTCACCTGCGAACAGTGTGGTAAGAGTTTCACGACTGCAGGAAACCTTAAGATTCACAAGTTAGTTCACACTGGAGAGAAGCCTTACAAGTGTCCTCAGTGTGAGAAGTGTTTCACAAGTCAAACCAGCATGAAACGTCATTTGAAAACTCATTCTGAGAATAAATTGCCTTTTTCCTCAGAGTGACAAGGTTTAGAAAAAGGAGTAATTTCTACAATCGTCTGTGCATTCATTTTGGAAGACATTCAATTGTAGTCAATGTAATATAAACATTATTTGCCATCACACTGAAAAGTCATGCAAATGTGAGACCCTGTTTGTGTTCTTTGTTGAAGAGTATGAAAAAAAAAATAAAATGCTGTGTGAAATCAAGGCTACGTTCACACCGCAGCTGAATTCGGGCTACATCTGTCACCTTCATGACTACTTCTTACTTGAATCCTTCATGTCTTTATGCTTCACCATAAGGCTTTTTATTTTCTTTTGTGCATTTGTACTCCTGTGGCCATACCTGACCACCTGCTTTGCTGTAGCTTCAAATATTGTATGGTTACAGTAGATTCCCTCAAATTTCGAATATGTAGAGTATGTCACTAAATTCCACGTGTTGATTCATCTGAATCAAAGTATTGGTCAAACTTTACCATGCTGGGAAAAGCAACAGTGTAACTGGAAAATAAATAAATTGACAAACAGAACAAAATGATTTGTTCCCACTGGTTGTAGGTGTATTTTAGCTTATTGTTTAGTTGATTTCCATTGAATGTTGTAATATCTGGATAAGTTTACTGATTGTGGAACTCTGGAAATACCAGGCAACTTTACATTTATATATATGTTTAGTATTATTATTATCAGCACAGTTCAGTCTTTGTTGTGCTTCCAGTAGCTTGTATGTTCATATGTATTGTTTCCTTTCTAATTCATTTGCTGCAGTAAACAATTCTAAGCAGTTTGTCTTTCTTCCTTTTCTTGTTAATTATACATTAGAGAAAGTATTTTATGTATGTTTTTCTGATGGATGTACTTCCAGAGTTTGAGTTTCTAACAAACTGGTTATTGCATCTTGTATTTATTAACTGAACTGTTCACTCTTAATAATGGAAAATTAAGAATGACAACTGAATATTGTCTGTCTTTTTTTGCCAATTAAAGAAAAGGAAAAGATAATAATCAATGAACCAGATTTCTTTATACTGCAAAAACTATTGTAAGCTAATTTTAAAATTCATATATAAGAATATTACCATTGAAGTCAATAAGATCAGACCATTTAATCCTATTCATACTATCCTTATAGAAGACAAATTTGTTAATTTTCAGTGTGTATCTGTTATTCATACAGCATAGAGCTGACATGGAGAGGAAAACTATGTGATGGCGCAGTCATTTTGCATATGATAACCGGTAAATTGTAATAAATTATACGGAGGCAAAAACATGCTCACTACTCGGTATTCTGATGAACCGGAACTGCCTTTATTTGCATATGGCATTTTATGGAAGATAGGTCACATAGGACATGAGCAGTATGAGGGCACACCCAATACAAACGTTAACAGAGGGATACACCAAAATGAAGTGTCCAGTCAGTAAAGCTTCTTCCGAGATCATTTTCATCATTCCTGTAGCCAGTACTGCTACAACCATAGCTGCTGTTTGTATTCTCACTAATGAAGAAACAGGTAGGGTTCCTATCTGGACTGCTTTCTGAAAGAAAGCTACCAGGAGGTTCTCAAGTGAATTAGTATTCTCATACACATTCTGATCCACTGAATTACAGTGTCAACTCTTTCGAGGGTGCTTTTCCTAATATCGCTGTGCTCACTGTAATTCTTTACCTGTGATACAAGTGCTCAGACACAAATAAATTTGTGAGGAATATACCTTACACTGAAATTATTAAATTACAATTAATAATTTAATATAATTAAAACACACACTTGATGGTTAAAGCAGCTTACTCTTGTTTCAGATTTACCAAAAAACCAGGGCTGCAACAACTAATCAATAAAATCAATTATATTCTATAATGAAATAATTCAACAACAAATTTGATTACCAATAATCATGCATGGAAAACATACGCTGGATGTCACTTTGCAGTAGTGAATAACATTTCTATGGACAAAATATTATGGCTAGATGCTTAGCAGCTGACATCCATGTTGTATAAACAGTCGTTTCAGAATTTGAGGGGGAAAATGTTGAATAGAAGTTGTTTGGCTGTTAGTATGAATATGTTGAATATGAATAAGCCTGAAGGCTAAATTAGCTAGTGTGCTCCAAAACAATGTCAAACATTGCATTTAGAAAAGCGTTTCTCAATTCTATACCTCACGACCCCTGCTCTGCACATTTTGGGAGACGGTTGTAAAATTTTTTACATTTCTGTCTGTATCTTGGAGCTCTTTTAAGCCAGTGCATTCAAAATGTGATTCAAACTAGTTACAAGTGTCTGTTATTAAATGGCGTAGCTGTTATCTTTACAGAACAAACAGAAAATGCATGATTTACCCTGCTGAAAAATCCAGCATTGCTGGTGCATGGGTTTTTTTTGGGGGGGGGGGGGGGTGGGGGGGGTGCTGGTATGATCATAGCACGACCACAACAAAACTTGCATATGTATTACATATCACGTTTCTTAGTGTGTGTTCTTAGTTAAAGGCAAAGACAATTTTCCAAATTAATTTTAATAAATTCTTTAAATTGTCATGAAACCCCAGACTACTTTTTCAGAGATTTTAGCAGAGGTGTTTGTGTTGCACATCATAGAAGACAATGTTAGCATCCGCTATTTTTAACTGTTGGAGAAAACTGGTTAATTTTAAACTTTTTTGCGCTATTTTCATCTTCCTGGTTTAAAATCTACATCGTGTTGACATCACAATTTGTGACATGGCAATGGATGATAGTACATCGATGACGCGTCGGTGTCTATTAAATTATTCAAGAGACTACGTGTTCTTATCCAATAAAAATACGCTTTGCTTAATTATTCACAACAGCATGTGTTGATTTGCTATGACAGATGCCTCAGACTGTGAGATCGCATACATTAACTGAGAGAAACGTTCATGGATCGAAGGAGCGTGTTTGTTTTTGCTTTGTAATAAAAGTTCGGTACAAACGCGATTCATTCACTTAGTGTGTAACCATTTTTACAGCTCCATGACACAACCCGTCAAAAGGCTTATATAAACTCTGCAAAATAAGCCTAAAAAGTTATCAGAGGTGCAACATGTTTTCGCAACCCAGTCTCTTACTACTGCGTATCTATACAACGAGTTTGCATTTTCATTTGGCGTAGTATTTACACGCCAAAGTCACATTTTTCGTTCACAAAAAATAACCAAACCAATCAATCACTTTAAGGAATAAACAGCATGTAAACAGTACATTGACTAACAATATTATTTACCCGGCCATTGTACTCTGTTCTTCGGTCAAGCATTCCAAGGAATGCTTGACGTGAAAGACCTGGAGCGAATAGTTTTAAGTCCAGAAAAGACCTAAAAAGTTCAGCCTAAGGATAAGTTCAGCCTGTATATCACTGTATTTGATATACAGTGTCAAAATGTATAGAGGCTGGCCAGTACCCAGACATGAGGAGATTACGGAGTTCCACTGTCCATGTTTTCCCACAGCATGAGCACTCCAGAGATGGAAGAGTGAGATTGTACCGTCCTAATAAAAAAATGATGTATCACAACAGCTCTCAACTTCTTTATAACAGATATTACATGCAAGCATTGAGTTTTCTTATATTCCTTCATGTGCTCTTTTCATAAAGAGAAAGAAAATACATCTTACCATTAAAATTAATTAGAATAATTAGTTTGCCACTGGTCACTCTGCATGAACTTTCTGAACAGGCACAGATTTTCTCTGGCAAATGTAGTGGAAGATATCGGACTAAAAAAGCAAAATAAAAAACAATAATAAACAACTCCTCAGCAAAGAATTCATAAAAAAGTAGAATGTAATATATAATTTCATATTTTTATAAAAAAATACTCTGAATTATAATTTTACCCTAATGAACAGCCATTTAAAATGTTCAGACTGAAAAAAATGATGGGACACATGAAAAGCATACCCTGTTCAGAGAACTCAAATGTTTCAGAATGTCTCTTCACTGCAGTGGCTGGACACAATGGCTTAAAGAACCCATGGACCATTGACTCCCTGTTATGAAGAGGTAGGTACATGGACATCTCCATCACACAGGGTGCATAGATACTGCCTAGGTAGACAGTCCCTGCACCGTACAATGGCCTCAGCAGTTAGACAGTGTTGGCAGATGCATTCCTGAACATATTCAGCCTCCAAAAGATTCATAACCAAGGACTCCCTTGCAATATGCCATTTTTCATGGCTAAGGGATTGCCGCTTCTGCCAGGCTGTAGCCAAAGACACTTCTTCAGGCTGAACACATTCATCATTAAGGATATGCTCAAATTCTTCAATGAGTGAGGCTTCATTGAAAGAGAAACAGTGTTATAGTCACAATACAATCCATTTTTATGGAGATATTGTACAATGATCTCATTAAAAAACAAAAAAAACATGCAATTATGTATGTTGCAGCTGGCAGAATAAACAATTTTATAAACCGTTACCAGTTTCTGCTCGATAAACAAATTCCTCTTGGATGGGTACACTGGTAGGAGCTTTAAACAAAATAAAATGTGTATACATAACAATTTGAGGTTCTGTCACACTCTTGGAGGGGAGAGCAAGGAACAAGGAGCGAGGAGACCAGGAGAATTTCCAAACATGGATTTTAATGAAAACACGGAAGACATATAATCACGGACATCAGACACAGGGAAAACCAAGGCTTAAGAATACTAGGGAGTAACGAGGAGAACTGAAACAGGTGGGGAGCAATCAAATACACAGCTGGGAGGAATGGAGACAAACGAGGACAGGAAAAGGAAGACCAAATATGGGCACGAGAGGAGGGGAAACACGTGACATGGGGAACACAGGTCTGACAGTACTCCCCCCTCCCGAACGGTGCGTCCCGCACCGAACACCATCCAACGGGGAGGGGGGGTGGGCGCTCTGGAGGCCTTAAGGGACATGGAGACAGGACAGGACAGGAGGCCTCCAGGGCGGCGCCCATTCTGGGAACCATGGCAGAGCGGGGAGGTCGGGAGGCCATGGCGGGTCAGGGGACTCGGGAGGCCATGGCGGGTCAGGGGACTCGGGAGGCCATGGCGGAGCAGGGAGCTCGGGAGGCCATGGTGGGGCAGGAGAATCGGGAGGCCATGGCGGAACAGGAGACTCGGGGACTATTTTTCCAGGTGGTTCAGGGAGCTCCGTGGCCTTGGTCCAAGACCCGGCCGCACAGACTGAGGATATATAGCCCCCCCCAAAAATTTTCTTGGGGAAGTTCCCCTCTGGTGGGCACTCTGGAGGAGCGGACGTTTGGGGGCACTCTGGAGGAGCGGGCACTAGGGGGCGCTCTGGAGGAGCGGGCACTAGGGGGCGCTCTGGAGGAGCGGGCACTTGGGGGTGCTCGGCAGGCGCGGGCACTTGAGGGCGCTCGGCAGGCGCAGGCACTTGAGGGCGCTCGGCAGGCGCGGACATTTGAGGGCGCTCGGCAGGAGCGGGCTCTGGGGCGCGCTGGCGAGGAGCGGGCTCTGGGGTGCGCACTCGAGGGCACTTGCGAGGAGCAGGCACTGGAGGGCACTTGCGAGGAGCAGGCACTGGAGGGCACTTGCGAGGAGCAGCCACTGGAGGGCACTTGCGAGGAGCAGCCACTGGAGGGCACTTGCGAGGAGCAGCCACTGGAGGGCACTTGCGAGGAGCAGCCACTGGAGGGCACTGGCGTGGAGCAGCCACTGGAGGGCACTGGCGTGGAGCAGCCACTGGAGGGCACTGGCGTGGAGCAGCCACTGGAGGGTACTTGCGTGGAGCAGCCACTGGAGGGCACTTGCGAGGAGCCGCCTCTTGGGGGCGCTCTGGAGAGCTGGACGGAACCAGCAGGGGCTCTGGAGAGCTGGGCGGAACCAGCAGGGGCTCTGGAGAGCTGGGCGGAACCAGCAGGGGCTCTGGAGAGCTCTGGCGATTAACGCTGATTGGGCTTGCCATATTCTCTGCCGGCCGGTAAGGGAGATCCGCGGGCCGCGTTGGCGGCCTTGGGGGAGCCGCGGACGACGGCAGGCTGGTTCTGGCTCGGGGCCGGACACTCTCCAGACACCGGAGGATCCCTTCCCTCCATTTAAGTCCAGTGGTGTCTGGGAGGTCCACTGGACGATGGGCATTGGTGGGTGCCCGAACAGTGCACGATGGGTGCCCGAACAGAGAGAGGATCAGAGAGAGGATGGTGGCGTCATCTAATGCCGTCGCCGCGGCAAGCCTGCAGAACTCCCGCGAATACTCTAGGAAAGCGAGATCTCGGTGGGCAAGGGCGATGAAGCGGGCGGTTACTTCCATCGCCGCGGGAGCCAGGGAAAACAGGAGGAAACAAAAGACTTTTCAAAAAAACGGGAAAAACAAAACCGAGGGAGGAGGAACGCCGCTTACTTCTTCTTTGGTCCGTGATTCTGTCACACTCTCGGAGGGGAGAGCAAGGAGCAAGGAGCAAGGAACAAGGAACAAGGAACAAGGAGCGAGGAGACCAGGAGAATTTCCAAACATGGATTTTAATGAAAACACGGAAGACATATAATCACGGACATCAGACACAGGGAAAACCAAGGCTTAAGAATACTAGGGAGTAACGAGGAGAACTGAAACAGGTGGGGAGCAATCAAATACACAGCTGGGAGGAATGGAGACAAACGAGGACAGGAACAGAAAGACCAAATATGGGCACGAGAGGAGGGGAAACACGTGACATGGGGAACACAGGTCTGACAGGTTCTTTATATCTAGTTCTGTAAATAAATAAGTGCACTTGAAGATTAAAACAGACTGCACATAGCTAAACGTTTATCAAATAGGGAGAAAAGACATATCACAACTGAAAATAACAATAAATTTAAATGATAACTGTAAATTCTCAGCTGTCTCACCATGTTTAGGGGCCGCTCTTTTCAGTTTTGGTGTTTTTGCAGTTTTTCTTCGAAGTGGCCTTACCACGTTCCCATTTGTGTCCCTTCGCCTCCACTTCACGGTCATGGGATGTGGCTTAGACCTTTTGGCTTGATTATTTTCCTCTTTCTAAATTGCAAATATATTTTACAGGTTTTTAAATTAGTTTACACTTACCTTTCATGAATAATATATTAGCCTATATAACTATTCAGTATATAGTTCACTATGCTGTAGTTTTCTTTCAAATATTTTTAGAGAAAAAGAAGTCAAAGTAAATTATTATTTAAGATACAATTTCTAAAGTTACCGGCATATGATCAAGAAACACATCTCCAAGAAAATGTGCTGCTTCTAAAGAGCCTCTGGACATTCTGCTTGAACAAATGTAAAATAGGGAGGAAACAATAATAAAAAAAAGAAATTCAAAAACAAGTTGGGTTAAATCAGGATTACAATGAGTTGATTAATCCACACATCTGTGATCGACACTTAATGCCTGGCATGCACATAAAGTAATTTGATCTCATCATAATGTAACCAAATACATATGATGCATCAATAAAAAGTAATCTTTGCACACAGATGATCCTTACACAAATTTTATGCTAATACATTTAATGAAAATTATTTTAAACAGACAAATCGCCTGGCAACACTGTGGCCTACATGTGCAAGCTCACTTAAGAGAATAACATTTGATGCTGACAGCATTGACACGCATTAGAAATCCTATTAGCACTTGCATTTACAAAATTTATTTATTTATTTGTTCATATTTTGGGCTAAATACTTACTTTTGTGTTGTGATGATTGACAGCTTCGACGATGCACGAGGTCGCACGAGTTGAACTCGAGAATCATCGCGCGCGGGATAATGATGAGCCCGCTAAACGATTTGATTGGGTTCCGAGCAGGAGGGTGCTTCCTGAATCAGCGAAGGACTAAAAACCAGGGCGTTGCACTTTATTCAATATTATTATTATTATTATTAGTTAATTCTTTTACTATTCCAAATACAAACAAAAACATAAATGTGCGTAACATTAAACACAAGCCAAAAAACGAAGCAGACAGAATTATAACTACCACTATAACTGTATAGCAATCGCCCGACTATTAATGAGCAAGCTCAGTGTTAGATGTAGTTCAACATTCGTCCCTATACTGAGTAATGTAGGCTACAATATGTTTCTGTAAAATAAATAAATAAACCAAACCTAAATATGTATTTCTGCATATGCAGCGGCACCTGCGCAAGATGAAATCTTGAGTATGACTGAAGGGGCGGGACAATGGTGATGACGTTGATATATAATCCATTCACTGCGTACAATGCATACGCATTTTCCATCAATGGAAGTGTAACGGGAGGGATTCGCGTACAGTGTGAACGAAAAATGTGACTTTGGCGTGTAAATACTACGCCAAATGAAAATGCAAACTCGTTGTATAGATACGCAGTAGTAAGAGACTGGGTTGGTTTTCGACACAGAGTGTAAATGGCTGTGCATTTATTTGTGTTTTTAACTCGATGGGAGTGAAATGAAACTGTCTGAACCCAAAGTTGTCTGTGTTTTAGGTCTCCCCTCTAACCCCCCTCCGCTCTGCAGCGCACCACACACACTTTTTTAGCATTTTTTAAAACTGTGTTGAGAACCAGAGTAGTTGAGAAACAGAGTTGCGACACGCTGTGATCTCGCCGCCGCGCGGTCACGTGGTTCGTAGAGCTCTCAATAGTTCCAAACAACACCGCGCTGTCAATAGGTTTGAATGGGATTAATCGGGTCAGACAACAACAACGGGTACTTGCAGCATTTTCCGGCAAATATTAACACAAAACGTCCATTGATTAATTTGTTTAATACACTGATAGTAGCATTTTGTCTGTGGAGTTTAATGGAAATAATATTAATGGGTTTTTCTTGTTTAACTTTGGAGGAGTAAAAACATAGTACAATGCAACACACAGGATAAGGCGGTTACATTTTTTTGTATGCAAAGTATAAATAGTGTAAACTGCTTAATAAAGATTGGAGACTTGAGGCATGACTTTGTGTGTTTTTGTGTTACACTTATTCCTGTGTATGTGCAGACTAATGATGAAATAAATTATGCTTATTTAAAGAGTATAAGAAATCTAATTAGTATGTAAAATGTGTTATTGTATTAATAAATATTTCTTAATTTATGGTCATCTATTATTCACATTTTAATACAATATTATGTTAAAATATAAGATACAATATGCATACACAAGTAGTGTTGCTTTCGTCAACGAAAATTATGACGAAATATCGTCATCAACGAACCTTTATCACGTGACGAAAACAAGACGAGACGCAACGTAAATGCTTGTCATGTGACGATGACTATAATTAAATGTATAATGCAATATTGTTGACGAATAAAAACGAGACTAAATGTGGTTTACAAAATAAAAACTATGCTAAAATGTCTCTATTTTCGTTGACCAAAACGAGACAAAACGAAATGTTATAACGTTATTTTGTCTCATTTAGTCGTGTTATTGTTTTGCAGTATTTCTGTTTCCTGTGTCTCACTTCAGGGGCAGGGTTGCCAGGTTTTCGCAACAAAACCCGCCCAATTTCTACTCAAAACTAGCCCAATCACATTTCGAGGGGGGTTCCCCGGTAAAGTTCGCATTCCAGGGGCTAAATATCACGTTAATGGGGTCGCTTCAACCCGCGGACATGAAAAACAACCCGCGGCAACAGTGTTAAAAGTAGCCCAATTCCGCGGGGAAACCACGGACTTGGTAACACTCTGCGCAGACGCAGGCGACGTCACTTCCTCAAGCCCCACTCGCGGCATTATTTATAAGACGACAATGGATGATTTCTCGAGTCTGTAAGGTAACAATAATATAATAAGATAACCTTGTTTGAAATGGGTTTGGCTAAAAGAAAATTTTGGTTTCATCTATACAACTAGGTACTTATACTATATTGACTGGGTTAAATAGAATTGCAATAATAAAAAGAGACTAAAATACAATTTTCATTGACTAAAATGTCATCAGTTTTCGTCGACTAAAACTAGACGAAAATAGTCATGGATAATTCTGACTAAAATAAGACTAAAATGCTCAGACTTTTAGTTGACTGAAACTTGACTAGACTAAAAAGAGTATGAACATAAACTAATAAAAACTAAAATGACAGCTTTACACAAAGACTAGACTAAAACTAAAATTAAAACAGGCCACTAAAAACAACACTATACACAAGTGAATATCAATGAATGCTAGAAATGGTTTTAGCCATTTTCAAAAAAACATCTAAAGACATCTTTTTCGCCACCATCTGACCAATTAATACTAGCACTTGCCTATTCTATTCTATTTATTTATTTATATTTATATAAAAAAAAAATCATTGCTATTGTATTTTGTTGCTCTTTCGTTGGTCTGTTTGCTTCTACATTGTAAGTCGCTTTGGATAAAAGCGTCTGCTAAATGACTAAATGAAAAAAAATGTAAATTTAAGTTTTGCAAATACTTCAAAATAAAAAGCAACTAACTGTATTCATCAAAATATTTTATTATATAATATATCCAGGGAGAGGGCAAATTGTGTTCCTATAAAATAAGTCACTAAGAGCAGAGGGAGCCCTGAAAAAACTGAACAGCTATGAAAAAGAATTATGCTGCATTTTTTTCTAAAGATCAGATAAAGAAGATCGGTGGGAAGAGTAAGAGGGGCATGAGAAGGGAAAACAACACAATTAAAAAGGCAATTAAACTACATTTTGCCACAGGCTCAACAGGTTACAGGCTAATTCAGGACATAGAAATTGCTCTTCCTGACATCAGAACCCTGCAAAGAAGACTGCATCACATAAAGATGGAACCAGGAGTATTAGGGGAGGTAATGCTGAAGCTGAAGGTACCTGGCCTGACAGAGATGGAAAGGGAGTGTGTGCTGACTCTGGATGAGATGGCAATCACACCAAGTGTGGAGCTGCACCTGAGAACAGGAAAACTTTATGGGGATGTGACGTTACCCGGCCACACAGGGGAGGCAACACATGCATGTGTTTTTATGTTGGCAGGGACCACAACAAGATGGAAGCAAGTAGTGGCTTACCACTACAGCGGCAATTCCACTAATGGGGCAACTTACAAGCCAATCATCGTTGACATTATTTCCAAAGCAGCTTCCATTGGGCTTCATGTTATTAATGTCACCACAATAAAACATCTGTCCCACATCCAGCAAGATCAGAGAGGAAACTATGTCCCACATCTGATGAAGAACTTAAAGAGTGCCCTAGTTCGTGGACAGATTTTTACAATTCCACCAGAAATAGTAGCAAAGGAGAACCTCTCCTCCAATGAAGTTTCAATTTGTCCACTGAAAGATTTGGTGAATTTTCAAGAGGGAATGTCACTTAAAATTGCTCCCAATTTATCACAAAACACCCTTCAGCCGAGTCATTTTGAAAAAATGAAGGTGGGGCCTGCAATGAATGTTTTCAGCAAGGCAACAAGTGCAGGTCTAAGGTACATGGTATAACAGGAACAACGACCTACCTCTTACCGGACAACAGCGTGGTTTCTGGAGCAGGTAGACCACTGGTTTGACATCATGTCCTCTCGTCACCGAGTAATGGCACTGAGCAGGCACAAGATAGAGGAGTACCAAAAGGCCATTAAGTTCCTTCAGCAAATGATCCAACTTTTCCGGGGGCTGAAGATAGGAAAAATGGGTAGCTGGAAACCTGTGCAAAAAGGAATTATGGCAACAACAACAGTTTTATCAATTCAACAAGACATGCTAGCACAGGAGCACATGTTTGTGTTGACCAGCAGGTTTACCCAAGACTGTCTTGAAAACCTGTTCAGCTGTATAAGACAAAGGAATCCGGTCCCAACTCCAGGAGAGTTTCATCAGGCACTGAGGTCAATGTCAGTTAGGCAGTTTCTTGTGAGAGTTAAATCAGCAAGCTATCAGGAGGATGACAACAGCCTTTTGGCAGACTTTCTGAACTCAAATGAGAAATCTGCCAGTCCTAGCCTCATATCGGAGAAGCTGCTAGAGCACAGATCTATTTCTGACCTCACAAAAACAGAGACCTGTGCTCTCTACCATCTTACAGGCTACATTGTAAATAAAGTAGTCAGATATTCCAACATTTGTGAAGAATGTAAAAAAGCGGTTCAACACAATGATGAAAATCCTGAGGGAGAGTACAGTATATTACTCAAGCTGAAGGAATTCAAACCAGGTGTGCTTTGTAGGCCATCTCAAGAGGTCTTCGATGTAGTCCGGAAATTCGAAGAGCTGTTCAGAACCAGGACCAGTGCCACCTTCATGGAGCTCCCAAACGCCATGGATTTGCAGGAGAGAGAGGCTAGCACTTTGGACAGCAGGCTTCCCTCATGTCATGATGTACAGAAGAAAATAACAACCAGATACATCAGACTGAGGCTAAGAATTACAGCAAAGCACATCAGGGCTCAAAGAAAAAAAAGTTCTGTCAGATGATGGGCATCTGGGAAGTAAAAGCCAGACAAAAAAAGCAAAGATGAGCCAGAAAAAACAAACAACAACTAGGTCTACAACAAGCAGGCCACCATCAAACACCTTGATCGTTGCCATGGAGGAGCTTGGTCTGACCGTTGCTCCAACAAATGTCTCACCAACTAATGTGGCTTCATCTTCAACTGGTACGAATGGTCACCTCTGCCTGGTTTTTTGGGGTTTTTTTTGGCCCCTTGTTTAAATAATTTGCACATTAGTTTCATTAAATTTTTATATGTTGTTCATATTATATCAATAGCCTAACAGAAAATTAGAAAAATGTGCTGCTTTTTTTGTGGTGGCATTTGCCCCAGACGGTGCGTTTCTGATAAATTTTAGAAAATATTCTATTCTTTATTCTTACAGCCTTACCATCACTGCATCATGTCCAGCGCTCTGCCATTCCAGTAGCCCCGCTAACCAGCTTCTCCATCACTCCACTGCTTACAGGAATGGCAAGCTCATCCAGTCTGGGGTGTGTTTCCCAAAAGCATTGTTAGCTAACTATGGTGGTAAGTCCCATTGAACTCTATTGGTAACGATGGAACTTGCGACCATAGTTGCTTTTGGGAAACGCACCCCTGGTTGTCACTCCACTCTCCAATCATAATCCATCCTGCTGAAAACAAAGAAACTCATACAGCACAGAAAAGACACATAACACTGTTGTTTAAGAAAAAAGGACAGTATTAATGAATATTAAAGAGGTATTGAAGTATTATTAATGAAATATTATGAATAATCTCTCTTATAACTGTAAAATACGTATTTAACTGGTTTGCACTCTATCTGCCATGTGCCTTATGCCACTTTATCTATCTCTTTTTTATTTTTCTACAATGTCCTCATTTGTATATCTGTGTAGTTTGTATGTACATATGTTTAAACTGTATTTATCTGTATTTGAACGTCTACTGTTAGTGTTTAATGTTAACTGTATGCACCAGTATGGGAGTAAGAGAGTAACGCAATTTCAATTCTCTGTATGTATGTACTGTACATGTGGAAGAATTGACAATAAAGCAGACTTGACTTGACTTGACTAAAGTCTTTTAATAATCATAAATTGATTATTCAGCTTTTGCAATTAGTTAAAATATTAAGTTATACATATTCTAACATAAATAAAGGTCACTTCAGCTTTAGAAAAGCATATTATCTAATTACAATTATTATACAATAAATTGGTAACACTTTACAATAAGGTTCTTTAGTTAACATGAACAAAGAATGAACAATGCCTCTATGGCATTTGTTAATCTTAGTTAATGTTAATTTCAGCATTTACCAATGCATTATTGAAATCACAAGTTGTGTTTTTTAGCATTGGTAAATGCACTGTGAACTAACATGAACAAACAATGAACAACTGTATTTTTATTAACCAACATTAACAAAGATTAATTCATAAATGTAATGAATGCATTGTTCACTCATGTTAATTAATACATTAACTAATGTTAACAAATGATACCTTATTGTAAAGTGTTACCAATTCATTATACAAATAGATGTATCTGGCACACAAAATGAGATGACAGACAGAGACTCTCTCTCACCATTTAAGTAGCTACATGAAAATGTAACTGAATAACACATCTTTCTGCCTAACATCTCCTTTTGTAACTCATAAGGATAAGAAACAAAATAAAGGTAAAAGTGAAAAGACGCTTTGGATAAACTATTTTATTCACAACATAATGCAAATGCAACATGTGTATGTGTAAAATAAAGCAGGTGTCTGTAGAATGGGGGAGGAAGGCAAGAGCGTCTCACTGCGGTGCTCTTCCTAGGGTTGATTTTCCAACAGCGGCCTTGGCCGAGGCCAGTGCTGGTAGAGGGGAGCCGAAAAAGATAAGATTGCGATTGTTTTGTCTTGGGGCGAGTAGCCGCATTACAATTCCACGGCTACTCTCTTTGTCCGTTCTGGTCTCCGAGACCATCTATTTTCCTTTGCAATGCCGTGAGCTTCTCCGTGATGGAATCCATATTGCGGTTAATAGTCTCAGTCTCAATGCTGACCGCTCTGCCCACTGCTTCAATCATGACGGGCAGCCTTGTGAGGCTTTGGACAGCTGTTCCCGTTTTCTGAATTCTTCGATAACCCAGGGCAAAGCCTAATCCAATCAGCAGAAGACCTGTTATCATGTTTCCGAATAGGTAGATATCTTCAATGTCCTCCACGGAAAGAGCCGCTAGACACACGATACGCCACCTATCCCACGCGTCCATCGTGTAGCCAGCTGCGAACATTCCGTCAGGGCAGTCAGGTTCCCCCGAACCCAAGCTTCTCGTCGAGAATATGGTGTCAATTGCGTTGAGAGACCAGTTGATCAAATCCATGATTTTTCAGTTTTGGAGAGCAGTGCAGAGAGAGTCTCTCAAGTATTAGAATAGACGAGACGAGATGAGAAAGCAAGCAGGGAAGTTAAGGGTGAGGACGGGGAGAGAAAAATGCGACCACCTCCGTTGAGTGCGCAGAGAAGAGTATGAGGATGTAGAGGTCTGGGGGTAGGGCCAGTGCGTTAACTGTGTTAAAATATTTTAACTGCGTTATTTTTTCATAACTAATTAATCAAGTTAACGCGTTAAACTGACAGCTCTAATAAAAAGCAAACAACTTAGCATTTACACTGTGCTCATGAAGGAACAACTGTAAATTGTTAACAGAAAATTGTTTTAATTAATCAAATAAGTGAAGCGTTTTGTGATGTGGAAAGGTAAGACCCAAAGCGAAGTGCAATTATAGTCTCTTTAATGAATGAGAGAGAATACAGTCCAACAAAAAAAACAAAACTTCTTCCAGAGAAATAACGAAGATACAGCCGTCTACGCTTACGCGTTCAAAAAAACAAAACAGAAGGTCTCTCTCTCTTGGTGCAGACCGCTAAGCAGTCCGAGGACGGGATCCAGCGAGCTCAGTCCTCTGATCCCCTAACCAGAGTGCGGGGAAGGTTGAAGAGATGAGCGCTCCCGGTGCTCGTCAGCCGCAGGCAGGCTGGACAGAGTGAAGAGTAAAAAGGTTAGTCTCGGACAGATAGGGCAAGTCCTGTGCCCGGCAGTGTCAAAAACAGGTCCCAGACAAGACGTGGACGGGTGAATAAGGAGGTCAGCAAAAAGCCTCTTGAATGAGTAGAGTACGAAATAATCTGGCAAAGGAGCAGGGAAACAGGGAAGCTAGAAGTAGCGGTCCTAATTAGAGGAAAGAGAGAGCAGGTGAGAGAATAAGCGAGATGACAATTAGTAACTTGAAACAGCTGAGGGTGAGTGAAGGTGCGTGCGTGTGTGTGTGTGTGTGTGTGTGTGTGTGTGACCAGAAGAGAGAGAGAAGGATACCAGACTCATGACAGTACCCCCCCCTCAACGAGCGCCCCCTGGCGCTCCCGAGGGAGGAGCCTGGCGGGCACGGAGGAAATCATCAATGAGCGAGCGGTCTAGGATGTCCCGGGAGGGAATCCAACTTCTCTCCTCGGGACCATACCCCTCCCAGTCCACTAGGAATTGGTGTCCACGACCCCGACGACGCATATCAAGGAGCCTTCGAACGGTGTAAATAGGGGTTCCTTCGATACGAACCGGGGGGGGAGGGGGAATACGAGGAGGGGCGCGCACGACTGGTTTAATACAGGAGACGTGAAAGACAGGATGAACACGACGGAGATTGGGGGGGAGTCTCAATCTGACAGCGACAGGACTGATGACCTTAGAGATCTGATAAGGTCCGATGAAACGAGGGGCTAGCTTGCGAGAAGTGGCTTGGAGAGGCAAATTGAGGGTGGATAGCCACACTCTCTGGCCACTAATATATCTAGGGCTTTTGACACGACGTCTGTTAGCGGTTCCTTGAGTGCGTGTCCTCGACCGACAGAGAGCCGACCTAACCCTTCTCCAGGTGCGCTTACAACGCTGGATGAAAGCCTTAACCGATGGTACATTAGACTCAGCATCCTGAGAGGAAAACAGGGGAGGCTGATACCCTAGGCAGCTGTGAAACGGGGAAAGGCCAGTGGCGGACGTGGGTAGAGAATTATGGGCATATTCGGCCCAGGGCAGTTGTTCTGCCCAAGATGAGGGGTTACGAAAAGCCAAGCTTCGCAAGAGTCGACCGACGATCTGGTTGGTGCGCTCAGCTTGACCGTTAGTCTGGGGATGAAACCCAGACGAGAGACTGACGGACGCACCAATAAGACGGCAAAACTCCCTCCAGAATTGTGACGTGAATTGAGGGCCCCTATCCGAAACGACGTCTGAGGGAAGACTGTGAATCTTGAAAACATGAGTGACCATTAACTGGGCCGTCTCCTTGGCAGAGGGAAGCTTAGGGAGCGGTATAAAGTGTGCGGCCTTAGAAAATCGATCCACGACTGTAAGGATGACGGTATTACCGGCCGACGACGGGAGACCAGTAATAAAGTCAAGGGCGACATGAGACCAAGGACGAGACGGAATGGGGAGAGGTCTAAGTAGACCAGCCGGAGGAGAATTACTAGACTTCGTCTGAGCACAAACAGTGCATGAGGCAACAAAACGTCGCGTATCTCGTTCGAGAGTGGGCCACCAAAATCGTTGACGAATAGCGGAGAGCGTGCCTCTAACGCCGGGGTGGACGGTCAATTTAGAGGAGTGAGCCCACTGAAACACCACGGAGCGTGCTGTAACGGGAACAAAAAGAAGATTCCTAGGAACGTTACGTGGAACGATGGAGCTGGAGAGAGCGCGCTTGACTAGTCTCTCGATTCCCCAGATAGCGGCACCAACAACTCTACTTGGTGAAATGATCCCCTCGGGAATCGAGGGAGCATCTGGGGACTCAAAGAGGCGAGAAAGAGCGTCGGGTTTTATGTTCTTAGTGCCTGGACGAAAAGAAATAGAGAAATCGAAACGACCAAAAAACAAAGCCCAACGAGCCTGACGTGCGTTAAGCCGTTTGGCGGAGCGGATGTATTCAAGGTTCTTATGGTCCGTCCAGACAACGAACGGAACTGTAGACCCCTCTAACCACTGTCGCCATTCCCCCAGAGCCAAACGAACGGCGAGTAGTTCACGATTGCCAACATCATAGTTACGTTCCGCGGACGAGAGACGGTGGGAGAAAAAGGCGCAAGGGTGAACCCTGTCGTCAACAGCAGAGCGCTGAGAGAGGATAGCACCGACACCCACCTCAGAAGCGTCAACTTCGACTATAAATTGTCTTGTAACATCTGGCGTCACAAGAATGGGAGCGGAAGTAAATAGAGATTTCAGATGATCAAAAGCCTCTTGGGCAGACTCTGACCATCTAAAACGCGACTTGACTGAAGTGAGGGCTGTAAGTGGCGCAGCTACTTGACTAAAGTTGCGTATAAAACGGCGATAGAAATTCGCAAAACCAAGGAAACGCTGGAGCGCAACCCGAGAGTCAGGAACTGGCCAATCGGTGACCGCCTGAACCTTACATGGGTCCATACTAATGCCCTCTGTCGAAATAACGGAACCCAGAAAAGTGACGGATCGAGCGTGAAATGTACATTTCTCAGCCTTAACAAAAAGACGATTCTCCAGCAGGCGCTGAAGGACTCGGCGAACGTGTTGAATGTGAACCTGGGGAGAGGGAGAGAAGATCAATATGTCGTCAAGATACACAAAGACGAAAATATTGAGCATATCTCTTAGAACGTCGTTGATCAAAGCCTGAAAAACGGCGGGAGCGTTTACCAGCCCGAACGGAAGTACCCGATATTCAAAGTGACCTAACGGGGTATTGAACGCAGTCTTCCACTCGTCCCCCTCCTTGATGCGAACGAGATGGTAAGCGTTACGCAGATCCAGCTTCGTGAAGACTCTTGCTCCTTGTAACAACTCAAAGGCAGATGACATAAGCGGCAAGGGATAGCGATTCTTAACGGTTATGTCATTGAGCCCCCTATAGTCGATACAAGGACGCAAAGAGCCGTCCTTCTTCTTAACAAAGAAAAACCCCGCGCCGGCCGGAGAGGAGGAAGCAACAATGGTACCGGCGCTGAGAGATTCAGATAGATATTTCTCTAACGCACCGAGCTCGGGAGCAGACAAAGAGAAAAGCCTTCCGCGGGGTGGCGTGGTACCGGGAAGGAGATCAATACTGCAGTCGTAGGGACGGTGAGGGGGGAGAGAAGTGGCCCGAGAGCGGCTGAAAACCGCCCGCAAATCATGATACTCCTCCGGAACCCCCGTCAAATCCCCTGGCTCCTCCTGAAACACAGAGACAGGAGAAACAGGTGGATTAGCAGACAATAAACATTCGACATGACAAGGCAGGTCCCATGAGAGAATACTATTATTAGACCAGTCAATGTGGGGGTTATGCTTGACTAGCCAAGGGTGTCCCAGTACTACTGGGGAATAAGGGGAGTGAAAAACTAAAAAAGAAAGGATCTCATGGTGATTGCCTGACACAGTGAGAGATAAGGGAAGGGAATGCAGATGAACCCTAGGAAGGGAACTACCGTCTAGGGCAAAAAGGGGAGTGGTCTCCTCACGTCTCTTCAGGGGGATACCCTGTTTGAGTGCCCACGTCTCGTCTAGGAAATTACCTTCAGCACCAGAGTCAATAAGAGCGTTACAAGAAACGGAGGAGCCAAACCAGTGCAAGGTAACGGGAATGATGGTGCTTGACTTAGATGGAGAGATCAGAGGGGTTGCGCTCGCCTGTAATCCCTCCTCTACTGGCGAGCGCTGGCTTTTACTGGACATGCAGATACATAGTGGTTGGCCTCCCCGCAATACATGCATAGGCGATTGATAACACGGCGTTCCCTCTCCTTGGGAGATAAACGAAGGCCACCAATCTGCATGGGCTCTGGCTCAGAGTTGGTAGGAAAGGAAGAGGAGACGGTTGATAAGGCTGGTTGAGAGGTAGAATCCATTCCTCTGGCACGACGGCGGAGATCAAACCGCCTTTCTACACGAATGGCCAGCTCGATAAGGGGATCAAGATGAGTGGGTAGATCGCGGGCAATTACTTCATCCTTGATGCTGGCACTAAGTCCCTCTAAAAAGCGTGCGACAAGAGCTGGCTCATTCCATCCACAGGTGGTCGACAGGGTGCAGAACTCAATGGAATAATCCACAACCGTCCGTCTTCCCTGGCGAAGAGAGGAAAGAATACGAGAAGCCTCCTCCCCATGAGCAGAACGGTCAAACACCCTTATCATCTCCTCCTTGAACGTATCAAAACGGGTGGTGAAGTCTACCTCAGCCTCCCAGGCGGCGGTCCCCCATTCACGAGCATGGCCAGTCAAGAGAGAGATGACGTAAGCCACCCGGGCTCGCTCCCTCGAATAAGTGGTAGGCTGAAGAGAGAAAACAACCTCACACTGCGTGAGAAATGACCGACATTCAGTGGGCTCACCAGCATAGCGTGGGGGGGTTGTTAATTCTGGGCTCTGGGGCTTCCGACGTCCTGGGAGGAACGGGCGGACCACTTCTGAGCTGGTGAACCTGTAGTGACAGATCAGTGATCTGGGCAGCCAGCGTCTCAACCGTGTGGCGGGCAGCAGTCAGCTCCTCACCGTGTCTGCCGAGCATGGCACCTTGCAATTCAACAGCAGTGCGAATCGGGCTCTCCTTCGCTGGGTCCATGTTGGCCAGATTATTCTGTGATGTGGAAAGGTAAGACCCAAAGCGAAGTGCAATTATAGTCTCTTTAATGAATGAGAGAGAATACAGTCCAACAAAAAAAAAAAAACTTCTTCCAGAGAAATAACGAAGATACAGCCGTCTACGCTGACGCGTTCAAAAAAACAAAACAGAAGGTCTCTCTCTCTTGGTGCAGACCGCTAAGCAGTCCGAGGACGGGATCCAGCGAGCTCAGTCCTCTGATCCCCTAACCAGAGTGCGGGGAAGGTTGAAGAGATGAGCGCTCCCGGTGCTCGTCAGCCGCAGGCAGGCTGGACAGAGTGAAGAGTAAAAAGGTTAGTCTCGGACAGATAGGGCAAGTCCTGTGCCCGGCAGTGTCAAAAACAGGTCCCAGACAAGACGTGGACGGGTGAATAAGGAGGTCAGCAAAAAGCCTCTTGAATGAGTAGAGTACGAAATAATCTGGCAAAGGAGCAGGGAAACAGGGAAGCTAGAAGTAGCGGTCCTAATTAGAGGAAAGAGAGAGCAGGTGAGAGAATAAGCGAGATGACAATTAGTAACTTGAAACAGCTGAGGGTGAGTGAAGGTGCGTGCGTGTGTGTGTGTGTGTGTGTGTGTGTGTGTGTGTGTGTGTGTGACCAGAAGAGAGAGAGAAGGATACCAGACTCATGACACGTTTAATATAAAAGGATGACATACTGAATGTTTAATAGGCTTATATGGTTAACAAAAAGTATATCCTTGTTGAAGTTTTAAAAAAGCCCCATTAATTATATATTGCCCCTTAGTAGTTTTTTCCGATACTGATACCGAAGGCAGGTGATAAAGAGAAAGCCTGTTAATAAATAACCATTCATTTGTTAATGTGTAACAAATGAGTTGTCTGTGACATCGAGTGACTGTAGACGGAGGCGATGTGGAAGAGCAAGGCATTCACTGCTAAAGTGTGTCTGAAGGATGGCGAAGTGTAAAACTGACTGCATCGAAAGGCCTCTGTCTCTGGCCTTTCAAAAGCTCGGTAGTGTTGTTGGTAGATATCCATACTTGTTTCTTTTATTACCTTTATATGTAGCTGCTGCCCTTGGAGCCGGTTTTATCTTTCTTCAGGAAAGGGAAGCAAATGATATTGAAGACCAGTTCACACCCGTCAATGGACCTGCCAAGCTGGAGAGGGCGATTGTGCTGGAAAATTTCCCACCGGCTGAAGAGTTCTCTCAGATACGGCTAACGTCTGATGGCACGTATGCCTCTTTGATCATCACAGGCTTGAGTGGAGCAAATATATTAACTGAAGCAGCTTTTAACGACATTTTAGAGTTAGACAGACGAGTGAAAAATATAACAACAGGAAACAGTTTTGAAGATCTTTGTTCCAAAACAAAGGGAAAATGCATCTCAAATCCAATTTTAGACATTATAAATTACAATGCTACTGAAATAGTTTCTTCAGCCATAACATATCCGATGAATAATGGCACGTTTTTGGGAACAAGTATCGGCGGTGTAGAGCTAAAGCCGGATAGCTCAGAGATATCGAGTGCAAAATCGGTCAGGCTTTTTTATTTCCTAGACGAGGAGAAGACAAAGAAAAACTCTGAGTGGCTCGATGGCTTTCTAAATCTCCTCTCAAACTATACACAACAGAAAACAGTAAGTTACAAAAAGGATTTTGAGTTATATCTATATGCCTACAGAGGCCTAGTTGTGTGTTTAAATGTAAACATCATTTGATATTTATCAATTCATCTCTAATAAGTCAAACACCAAAAGTAATTTACATAGCAATTAGGGATGTAACGATTACCGGTTTGATTATGAATCATGATAAAATTCCCGACGGTTAGTATTACTGTTTCAGTTTTAAATGATCATTAAATCCGTATTCGATTACCGCGATCTGAACTACTCACGATAAATAAATACTGTCCATCATAAAGCAGTTTTAAGTAACAGTCTCGCGTGCTCACAGCAGCAGAGTAGTTTCGTGGAAGTTATAAAAGAGTGCTGAGGTAATTATATGAATGAGTTAATTATATGAATGTACCTCTGAAGGCTCTGACTGTCTTCAGAAACGATTCGATGGTGTTTTGTTTTCATCTTTGCTCCATGTAATACCTAAAAGAAGTGTTCTTAATCGCAATACTGCTTTGTTCACAGACTTCACGGGAAACAGCTGTATATCAGCTTTTCCATATAATAAGCACCACCTGCTGTCAGTGAGTGGATTTACAGAGACTTGTATTTACATTCAGCCTGTGTGCAGTTTCTGTCTGGACAAAAATGGACCGAATTTGCATGCCCTGCTGTACATTTCGACCGGTTGATAAAAAACAAGCTTATGTGAATTCTACACATTTAAACAATTCAGATAAGTTATTTAGAATTAATTATGGAGCAGATAAAATACATATAATCATTTATTTATCAATTATCATTTTGACTTCATCCTTTTCTTTATTTAAAGGCTGAAATGTAAGGTTTACCTTTTTATTAAACTTTTTCAAAGCTTTATTTGAACATTTACATTAGATATTTGAACATGCTATTATACTGTTGTCATTTAAAATCCGAACATCATTGGTAAGAGTTATTGTTTTAGTGATTATGCAAACAAAAAGTCATTTTATTTGTTGTTTATTGATTTTTGAATATAAAACTTAAGTGATTTATGTGTCAGTACTTTTTGAACATCTCCAGCACATTTTAACAATACCGTGATGTTTTTCCACTGAAACTGCTTGTATGCCCTGATTGCTCTTTTTTTTTCTTTTTTGTTATTATTATTATTATTTTATGTTTTTTTTATTGTTGTTTTGTTTGGTGTTTATTATGCAATATAAAACTAATAAAAATTACTTAGCAAAAAAAACAATACCGTGATAATACTGATAACCGTGATAAGAAATTTTCATACCGTTACATCCCTTATAGCAATTCTAATATACTGAGATAATGCACCGAGCACACATACATTTGATTGTTTTTCATGTCCTGTCATAATTATTTTTGCATTGTTCTTCCACACAATACAGTACTTATACTGAACAGTGTTTGATTATGAATGTTTCCTTTCTACAGGTCCATGTGTCTTACTTTACATCAATATCAAGACAGAATGAGTTTGAGACCAATTCAGACTCTGTAATCCCCCTCTTCTCCGTTACGTATTTCCTGGCCATTACAATTTCAATTCTGTCTTGTTTGAGGTATTGTGTAGTATTAAAAAAAATGTCAAATAAGCATGTGTATTTGTCACTAGGTATGTCTTTATCCCTACAGTTTGTTTCCGCAGGTTGGACTGTGTCAGGACAAAAGTGTGGGTGGCTGCGTTCGGCGCGGTCTCTGCCGGTTTGGCCGTGTTGGCCAGCTTTGGACTGCTGCTGTTCTGCGGGATGCCGTTTGCCATGACTGTGGCCACAGCACCCTTTCTGATTCTCGGTCAATAACATTCATTCATTTTATCACCTATTGGCGTCTCACAGCTGATGCGGACAAGCTCACAGTCTCTGCTTTCCTCCAGGTGTTGGTGTTGACGACATGTTCATTATGATCTCCTGCTGGCAGAAGACTGAAGTTGATAAAGCCGTTGAGGTTCGCTTAGCAGAAACGTATAAGGAGGCCGGCGTGTCCATCACGATCACCACGCTGACGGATGTGCTGGCGTTCTACATCGGCCTCCTGACGCCGTTCCGCTCGGTTCAGTCTTTCTGCATGTACACCAGCACAGCTCTTCTGTTCTGCTACGTCTTCAACATCACCTTCTTCGGCGCGTGTCTCGCACTGAACGGAAGGCGAGAGAAAGGCAACAGACACTGGATGACCTGCATGAGAGTCCCAGAAGCCAGTGGTGATGCTAAAGGGTGTTGTGTTGGTGGAGCTTATGATAAAAACACACGTAAGGAATTTGAAATGCCAATGGATTCATTCTTTAAAAACTATTACGGCCCTTTTCTGACAAGAGTGTGGGTTAAGGTGCTCGTGTGTCTGATCTATGCCGGGTATTTGGCGGCTAGTATCTACGGGTGCTTCCAGATACAGGAAGGCCTAGATCTGAAACATTTAGCAGCAGACGGCTCATATGTTGGTGATTACTATGACAATGAGGATGAATTCTTCTCTGAATTTGGTCCTAATGTCATGTTAGTTATAAAGGATGAGCATTTCCAGTACTGGAACCCAATTGTTCGTGAAAGTCTCGATTTGTGTTTGGAAAATTTTCAAAATCTGACGATGGCAGATTCTGGCATTCCACCTGTTTCTTGGCTTCATGTATACTTGAATGCTGGTTTTGATGTAGGCAGTGAAACACAATTCAAAAACCATTTAACTGCATTTCTTAATCTTTATGGTTTTAGTCAAGATGTCAATTTCACTAACAATCAAATTCATGCATCACGCATGTTCGTTCAGACGGTGAACATCCGCACAGCGATCGATGAGAAGAACATGCTCAATGCGTTTAGAGAAACCGCAGAAAAATGTGGGAAGTTGCAGACGCCCGTAGATCTGATAGTGTACCACCCTGCATTCATCTATTTCGACCAATATGCCGTCATCATCTCTAATACGATCCAAAATATAGTAGTTTCTACATGTGCGATGTTAGTAATTTCACTCCTGCTGATCCCGAACCCGCTCTGCTCTCTCTGGGTGACGTTTGCCATCGCATCTGTCATTGTGGGAGTGGCCGGTTTCATGGCATTATGGGATGTTAGTTTAGACTCTGTGTCTATGATTAATCTTGTCATCTGTATCGGGTTCTCTGTGGACTTCTCTGCTCACATATCCTATGCTTTTGTGTCAAGTGAAAAATCCTCAGCGGATGAGAAAGCGACGGATGCCATCACTAAACTGGGCTATCCGATCATTCAGGGAGCCGTGTCCACTATTGCAGGCGTGGTGGTGCTCGCAGCTGCTGAAAGCTACATCTTCAGGACCTTCTTCAAAATCATGTTCTTAGTTATTCTGTTTGGGGCCGTCCATGGCATCGCATTCATACCTGTGTTCCTGACCTTCCTTGGCACCTGTGGCCAGACGTGTAGTAACAGCAATGAAGAGAATAAAGAAAATCTGTGCAGTGACACAAATGAAACCCAAGCAGAAACAGACATGAGAAATTCACACACCAGGAGATGGGAAGATCATGCAGATCCTGACTGCTATTGAGCTGGTCGTCTGGAGTTCACCGTGTTTATACTATAAACACTAAAAAGCTCATTTTCAAAGCTCGTTCGGTTTGTGTTATTGCAGTTGTAAATTCTTTTTTTTATTAAAGGTGCATTAGGAGATATTGGAAAATGCTAACTTTAGCCTGTTGGCACTGAAAGCGAACATCCCACCCTCCCTGCAATCGACGTCCAAAGCCATGCCCCCTGAACGCATATATGCGCACAGATCAGACGACCAGAGACAACATTACTACAATACATCATGTGTCATTCACCGGTGAGAAAACTTTATAGTACAGTTAGTAACAGTACTACAATACCAGGAAGGAAGATCAGATTGTTGATGTTTGCCTGCCATTCTCGCTCTGTCTGCACGGCGTACGTGCGCAGAGGTGTGCAAATACACATGCAGGTAGGAAAGCCAATTGAAACGCTCAGAACGAGCATTTTGATTCAACCAACATTTCTTGGTCCTGCGCCTTCCACAGAATATATAAATAAATTTAGACCACTTAACTTAATGATTGCTATCGGGATGTGAAGAGACTTTCAACCAGCATAACAAAAAATGTTTCTGAAGACAATCAACTATTGCACCTTTAATAAATGTCACTTAACTTTATATTCTATGCTAAGAAAGTAAAATAAACAATGGATTTGTTAACGGTAGTTAATAGTTCAGGTATCGACAAACAATGAACAACATTGTTTTTTACAGATCCTATTCATGCATTAGAATGTGTAGAAAATACTTATATTAACCTCGATTAATAAATGCTGTAAAAAAACAACAACAATTTTTTTGTTAATTTATGAGTTCTAATGCATCAACTGATGTTATTGAACCAAACCTCGTTAATAAGTGTAACTGATGTAAAGATGGTGTGAAGGAAATTTTAAAATGAATAATTTTAATCTGTAAATCATAACTAACATTTCTTTTCCTTGCAGGTTTAACATTTGACATTCCTCTGCAGGCCTGACATTTGTATGCTTTTAGAGAACAAAATGTTCCACGTTCGTAGTGTTTGTAATATTGATGCATATGGACAGGACATCTGTCTGATATTAATAACCATTGGAACTCATGGTTTAGGGAACAAGCTGAGGTAATAAAAACTCACTTGCTTTGCTAGTTACAAGGAGTTGCTGATTTGTCATATAAATTAACCAATCAAATTAAAAGAGAATGATGTAATGTGATATGTTACTTTTGCTATGCAACTTTGCTATATAAACTATATTATATACAGTGTTGGGGAAAGTTACTTTTAAAAGTAATGCATTACAGTATTGCGTTACTCCCTAAAAAAGTAACTAATTGCGTTACTTAGCTACTTTTTATGGAAAGTAATGCGTTACGTTACTTTTGCGTTACTTTTTAAATATGAGCAGGGCTTGATTGTTTTTAATACAAGAAGTTGTAATTATAGCAAATGTAATGAATAAACCTCAGCCTGACGGAAAAGTAAATTCAAGTCTGTACAGTAGAGCGCAGGAGAAGAAGTTCAACACTCTTCAGCAATAAAAAAACAATGAAGCACAATTGTTAGTTTATCTAAAGTCATTTTTGCTTAGTATGGTTTAACTGGATCATCTAAGGTCAACAGCAAAGACATTGGTTAATAAAATGGGATTAGATACATTTGTGTTATTTAACATATTTAATTATTGAAGGTTTGCGTCATATTCTGAGTTTGCATTTCACTGTTTTAATTCATTTTGATGAATATTAAATCTTTTGTGAGTGAGATGAATTAATGCACATTCACATTTAGTCTAGAACTACAGTAACATGTTCACAATGGGAAAAAAGTAACTCGCGTTACTTATTTGAAAAAGTAACTCAGATATTTTCTTGTAAATTAAAAAGTAATTCGTTACTTTACTAGTTACTTGAAAAAAGTAATATTATTACGTAACTCGCGTTACTTGTAATGCGTTACCCCCAACACTGATTTTATATATATATATATATATAATGTAAACTATATTGCTATATTGTATTCTTTTTTGTTGTGGGGATTCTCAGTAATTGGAATGAGGTCCTCCCAGCTGTGATTAAAGCATATTCAAAGGCATTGTTTGAAGTCTGTCTGGTTTCTGCTGCACAGCAGGTTTGAGGAACACTAGAGATCTTAAAGGGGTCATATGACGTTGCTAAAAAGAACATTATTTTGTGTATTTGGTGTAATGCAATGTGTTTAAAGGTTAAAAAAAAAAACCATTATTTTCCACATACTGTACATTATTGTTGCTCCTCTATGCTCCGCCTTTCTGAAACGCGTCGATTTTTACAAAGCTCATCATTCTGAGAAGCGAGGCATGCTCTGATTGGCCAGCTATCCAGTGCATTGTGATTGGCCAAATAACTCAAGCGTGTGATGGAAATGTTACGCCCCTCACCGTATTGTGATGCCGTGTCCCAGCACGATGAAACAAAAACAAAAAAAACCATTATAAACGAGGCATTTGTTGCATCCAGTGGGGACATAATTACTGATTATAATGACTTATACTGTATATTCACACGTCACATCGCGCCACGTAAATATTAGCATGTCTGCATTTGTGATCGGAGAAACAACAAACAACAAGCACTACTCTGCTCAAAACTCACGTTTGAATCGTCAGTGGCAAATTCTTTAAATAAGAAAACATACTTAAAGGCTGTGAGTCAGAAGCGCCAGACTGTCCTTGCGACGTTGGAATTGCCCCACTTTATAGAAACATTGTGCAGACAGCATTGTAGGCTAACATTACTCTTCCAGGTTCAGGAAATAGTCCTCCATAAAATGCGCTGTACACACTCTAATATTTGTGTTGAACTGTTCTGGAACAGTGTTGTAAATACAACTTAGCCACTGATTTCTAGTTGTGTCCTCTTTTGAAAGCCCAAACAACGTACTTTCGCTTTCACAACGAAACACAGCGTCTCCAGGACATGGCACCGGCGGCAGAAACAATACTACAGCCAGAATAATAGTTCCGCTTTCTTTCATTGCGTATACGTTTGGGCGGTGTTTTGCAAATCTTCCCACATCGTGACGTAAACATGTGGGGGCGTATTTAAATGAGCCGTTTTAGGGGGGCGGGCAGAGTCTTAACTTTTATATAGAATATCTCTTTGGTTTTGAGACTTTAGTCTTTGCAACTTCAAGGATCTTATCTATGCACAAACAGCTTGTAACACTCCAAAGAGAAAGCAACACTTGAAATTGCATCATATGACCCCTTTAATGCTGAGTGATGGCATTCAAAAGGGGTGAGGCATCATCTGCCTCGGTAGAGTGTTGCCAGTAGATGCACTAGACTAGAGTATAGACTTTGTAAGTATCGCCAGTAGATGACATCAATTAAGCTTAAATCAGGTGCAAAGACGAATGGCAATAACCACAATGGCAAACCTCTTTTTACAGTTTTTTGACACTTTGATTTGAACATGCAAAAACTGCTATAGCAAACAGCAATAATTCTCTTATGATTTATGTATACACTGCATGTCACATTTGTTTTTATGTTAATTAAAAAAAAAATCAAAACAAAACAGTTATATTCAGTATCTGTTTTAACATTTAATGCAAACACAACTGCATGTATAATCTGGTTACTTTCTTCAGACCACATTATTGAATTTTGGAATTTTTAGTTTTGCATATTTTTTTTTTATCTCAATATAAGTGTGTAGAGTTGCCAGTGAAGTGAGCAAATGAATGAGCAGTTTAGACAAGATTGGGTAAAACAGCTCTGTTGTTCTCTCGTACATAAGTTTTCGTACACAATATTTTCCAGTTTTCCATCCTCTTCTTCAACACTAATAGATGTTCACATTTCCTAACAGGATTTCTTTCTTACTTTCTGAAAAAAAAAAAAAAAAAATACTGTCTACGTACTCTTATGCTTTTGTCTTATGCAAGTCTCTGTAAATAAACTCTTTAAGGATGTGTTTTGTCTGGTGGTCACCTCATCACAATCACAAGTGTGGAAGCAAAATATATTATGAGCCACGATTGTGCCGTAAGTATGAGTATGCCATATCACTTTACACACAACTTATTTGGTTCTGATCAAAATATACATGAATAATACTGCATTTCACTGCACCGCTGACTGCATTGTTGATTGGTTAATACTTTGGTAACACTTTACAATATGGTGACACTAATATGCATTAATTCATGCTTAACAAATGCACAGATAATCATGAGTTAATGTATAACTCATGAATTCATGAAGAACTAAACAATTTATTAACAATTACTGCAACAGCAACAAATGAACATTCAATATGATTCATAGATTAAGTAATCAACAAATTGTTATTAGTTAAATGTGTCAAAGTATTAATTCCCTAATGACATATTATTAAACTACTGTAAGTGTAAATTCATATGTTAATTACCACAATGGGTTCAAAACATGCATTTCAACTTCTAGTTGTCTGCTTTAATTAATCATTAGCTAATGATTTGCATGGGTATCATTATGGTGTGACTTTACTTGTTGAGGCACATGACTAACTACTAATTCAAAATCTATAACCACAATGACATATTACTTAACAATTAGTTAATAGTTCTGTGTAACCAACCATCTAAGCCATGTGTTCTTGAGGAAAAATGAGTAATGCAACATGCTATATCTGAGATGCACAAAGCAGAACTATTTGAGTTCTGTTAACTGTTTGGGTCTTATCTGAGTTTGAATTTATATTAAATAAGTACACATACCACAGCTGTCAACACAGAAATGAAAACCTTATATTTTACAGAGTCTAAGCTGGAGTGATTTACCTTTCACCGGTTACATAGTCTACTAAAAACTGTTCCTCATAAATCACACTGGCTGCTATCTGAATATCAGATGCTGTAAACACTGCAGACAGACTTCACACAAGCTATGTACACAGGTAGCTTTTAATATACTGTATAACCAACCATCAAAGCCATGCGTTCTTGAGGATAAATGAGTAATGCAACATGCCATATCTGTTAACTGTTTGGGTCTTATCTGAGTTTGATAAAGATGCTGTAAAACAATTCACACCTTTCCCAGGAAAGAACAGTGTTGAGGAAAGTTACATCACATGCCATAAATGTACAATAGCACTGCTGTGTG
>CM041801.1:38338276-38434484 GCA_023376895.1 Aspiorhynchus laticeps
ATAATGGGGAAGACTGCTGACTTGGCAATGATCCAGAAGACGAACATTGACGCCCTCCACAAAGAGGGTAAGTCACAGACGGTCATTACTGAAAGGTGTGGCTGTTTACAGAGTGCTGTATCAAAGCATATTAAATGCAAAGTTGACTGGAAGGAGAAATTTGGGTAGGAAAAGGTGCACAAGCAACAGGGATGACTGCAAGCTTGAGAATACTGTCAAGCAAAGCTGATTCAGTCACTTGGGAGAGCTTCACAAGGAGTGGACTGAAGCTGGAGTCAGTGCATCAAGAGTCTCCACGCTCAGACGTCTTCAGGAAAAGGGCTACCAAGCCACTTCTGAACCAGAGACAACGTCAGAAGCGTCTTACCTGGGTTGTGGAGAAAAATAACTGGACTGTTGCTCAGTGGTCCAAAGTCCTCTTTTCAGATGAAAGTAAATTCTGCATTTCATTTGGAAACAATGTCCCAGAGTCTGGAGGAAGAGTGGAGAGGCACAGAATCCATGTTGCTTGAAGTCCAGTGTGAAGTTTCCACAGTCAGTGATGATTTGGGCTGCCATGTCATCTGCTGGTGTTGGTCCACTGTGTTTTCTGAAGTCAACAGTCATCTACCAGGAACTTTTAGAGCACTTCATGCTTCCTTCTGCTGACAAGCTTTATGGAGATGCTGATTTCATTTTCCAGCAGGACTTGGCACCTGCACACACTGCCAAAGGTACCAAAAGCTGGTTCAATGACCATGGTGTTACTGTGCTTGATTGGCCAGCAAACTCGCCTGACCTGAACCCTATAGAGAATCTATGGGGTATTGTCAAGAGGAAGATGAGAGACACCAGACCCAACAATGCAGATGAGCTGAAGGACGCTATCAAAGAAACCTGGGCTTCCATACCCCCTCAGCAGTGCCACATACTGATCACCTCCATGCCACGCCGAATTGAGGCAGTAATTAAAGCAAAAGGAGCTTTAATTTTTTTTTTGGTCTTATGAAGTATTCTAATTTGTTGAGATAGTGAATTGGTGGGTTTTTGTTAAATGTGAGCCTAAATCATCACAATTAAAAGAGCCAAAGACTTAAACTACTTCAGTTTGTGTGCATTTACTTTATTTAATACACGAGTTTCACAATTTGAGTTGAATTACTGAAATAAATTAACTTTTCCACAACATTCTAATTTATTGAGATGCACCTGTATAGTTTAAGTCAGTTCAGGTCAATAACAGTCTGACATTCATCAATTTAAAACAAGGTCAATTCAGCTAAAAAGTTGTATGCTGCAGTTTTAACTGTAGAAGTGCTGAAGCATTTCAAATGTTGAAACATTTCTACACTACGCAGGTAACTGCGTTTAACTTATTACACACTGTAAGGCTTTTCTCCAGTGTGGATTCTCATGTGGAATTTAAGGTTTCCATTGTGAGCAAAACTGTCTCCGAACTGTTGGCATGTGAAAGGGTTTTCTCTAGTGTGAGTTCTCATGTGCCCGTTAAGACTTCCCATATGAGTGAAACTCTTTCCACACTGTTGGCAGATGAAGGAACTCTTTCTAGTGTGTATTCTAATGTGGGCTTTAAGTTTTCCTCGTTGACTCAAACATTTTCCACACTGAGGGCATGCAAAACGCTTTACTCCAGTGTGAATTCTTAAGTGACTCTCAAGAATTGATTTACAAGCGAAACATTTTCCACAATGTTGGCAAGTAAAAGGGCTCTCCCCAGAATGAAACTTCATGTGGATTTCAAGGTGTCCATGTTGAGCAAAACTCACACCACACTGTTGGCATGCGAAAGGCTTCTCTTCAGTGTGAGATCTCACATTCCTGTTGAAGTTTACTTTTAGAGTGAAACATTTTCCACATTGAAGGCATATGAAAGGCTTCTCTCCAGTGTGAATCCTCTCAAGACTTACTTTATGAGAGAAACTCTCTCCAGTTTGATCTTTAGGGGTTCCCCGTTGAGCGAAACTTCTAGTTTCTGTCTTTTGAAGATTCTCATATTGATCTTCTTTTTCGGTCTCATTGAGAACTTCTTTCTCCTCTTTCAGTGCCTAAGGTGAAAAAACAAACGAATAAAACCTCAGTTTAATGGCACAAGATAAGACATCAACACATTTAGATATAATGCATGAAAACCAACATGTATGCTAGACACCCTGGTGGGTGTGCAAACCTGCTCTGGAGGGCAGTTTAGCTCCAACTTGCCCCAATACACCAGCTGTAAGTTTCGGAAGTTCTCATCTCTGGCCCTTAAAACCCCCATTCCTACAGAGTTTAGCTCCAACCCTAATCAAACACACCTGTATATGCTAATCAAGGGCCGTTTCTCAATACCAAGTACGCAAAGTTCGGACTTGCGTCCTCGGTAGTTCGGACTTCGCAAGTTCGACTCGGGAGTGCGAACTCCTGAGGATGGGAGGACACAAGTCCGGTAATTCTGCAAATGGACCAGCAGCATACTTCATAACGTCAGTCAGCTCGCATAAGTTATCTACACTGTATTACAATACGACGAAATACGATATCAAACACCACTGCCTCCTTTTGTTTTCATGTAAACATATTAATAGCCGCAAAAATGTAGTTCAGGGACCGTACATACATTACAGTGAAAATAAATATTATATCAAACAGCGTTGCCTCTTTTCCGTTTCATTTAAAATATTAATTGCCACAAAAATGTGGTTCATGCAATTCGTACATGCATTACAATAAAACTAAATGATATCAAACACCACTGCCTTTTCATTTTCTTCAAAATATAAAACAGAACCCTCTTTTCGTTTTCATTTTAAAAATATAAAACATTAATATGTGGTTTAGGTAATATGTGCACATATACTCTGATTCACTGTATAATAAAATTAAATATGACAAGCACAACTTTTTTGTTAAATGTCAGTTTTTGTCAGTTTTCCAGCCTTCAGTGTGTAGCTGGCCATCTCCTCCAGCCTTCAGTGTGTAGCTGACCATCTCCTCCAGCCTTCAGTGTGTAGCTGACCGTCTCCTCCAGCCTTCAGTGTGTAGCTGACCATCTCCTCCAGCCTTCAGTGTGTAGCTGACCGTCTCCTCCAGCCTTCAGTGTGTAGCTGGCCGTCTCCTCCAGCCTTCAGTGTGTAGCCGACCATCTCCTCCAGCCTTCAGTGTGTAGCTGACCGTCTCCTCCAGCCTTCAGTGTGTAGCCGACCGTCTCCTCCAGCCTTCAGTGTGTAGCCGGCCGTCTCCTCCAGCCTTCAGTGTGTAGCTGACCGTCTCCTCAAGCCTTCAATGTGTAGCCGACCGTCTCCTCCAGCCTTCAGTGTGTAGCTGACCGTCTCCTCCAGCCTTCAGTGTGTAGCCGGCCGTCTCCTCCAGCCTTCAGTGTGTAGCTGACCGTCTCCTCCAGCCTTCAGTGTGTAGCCGGCCGTCTCCTCCAGCCTTCAGTGTGTAGCTGACCGTCTCCTCCAGCCTTCAGTGTGTAGCCGACCGTCTCCTCCAGCCTTCAGTGTGTAGCTGACCGTCTCCTCCAGCCTTCAGTGTGTAGCCGACCGTCTCCTCCAGCCTTCAGTGTGTAGCTGACCGTCTCCTCCAGCCTTCAGTGTGTAGCCGACCGTCTCCTCCAGCCTTCAGTGTGTAGCTGACCGTCTCCTCCAGCCTTCAGTGTGTAGCCGACCGTCTCCTCCAGCCTTCAGTGTGTAGCTGACCGTCTCCTCCAGCCTTCAGTGTGTAGCTGACCGTCTCCTCCAGCCTTCAGTGTGTAGCTGACCGTCTCCTCCAGCCTTCAGCGTGTAGCCGACCGTCTCCTCCGGCCTTCAGCGTGTAGCTGACCGTCTCCTCCGGCCTTCAGCGTGTAGCTGACCGTCTCCTCCGGCCTTCAGCGTGTAGCTGACCATCTCCTCCGGCCTTCAGCGTGTAGCTGACCGTCTCCTCCGGCCTTCAGCGTGTAGCCGACCGTCTCCTCCGGCCGTCAGCGTGTAGCTGACCGTCTCCTCCAGCCTTCAGTGTGTAGCTGACCATCTCCTCCGGCCTTCAGCGTGTAGCTGACCGTCTCCTCCAGCCTTCAGTGTGTAGCCGACCATCTCCTCCGGCCTGGTGGGTCATCGTCTCAGCTGGCTGCAATGTTTTTTTCTTAACTGCTCCCACTTACTGTTTAGTCACACCTAGCCTAAGTATATGAAATGAAAATGTACAAACATGTAGTCAGTACTTTTTAAAATTGTAAGAAATAAAAATGAGAAACATTATAAATGTATTTTAGTGAAGTATTTAGTTTAAATTACAATTGAGTTAAGTACAAACCCCCAAAAACAGTATTTAATTTCAGTAATGTTAGTGAAATAAAATAACTCTTTACACATATGCATAAAACGATTGCAAGACATTTCATGGTAAATGACCCGTTTCTGCTCACCCGCTCCCTGGTTGTTTAATAACATTGATAACCCTAAATAACATGTGAATATAATGTTGGCTACTTCAGAAAACAGAAAATAAGCACATCTAAAAAATCTCTTACTTACCTTTATGAAAATGTCGAGGGTAAACAAACATAAACGGAGATATGTTGGCAAATATGATGCCAATATAACCCATTTTTCAAGTGTGAAACCTAAAATATCTTTCTTCGTGGTGAGTTTTTGACCTTTTCTATCATGTAACTCACTATTGCAGACTTTAACACCACAAGAACGTACCATTTTAAAGCACATAAAAAAGGAAAACCCCATGCACCCCCCCCCCAACCCCAACCTTACCACACCAAAGAAAAAACTGTGAACTTTTTTTTGTGCAATTCAAGTGTGCTACACACAGGTGAGTGGGCCTGTACAAACCACCTGTAGTAACACACTCTCCTCTATGCACTAGACACTTTTCACACACTGCTGTGTGTACACAATCCCACAAAAGACTCAGCAATATATGTATGTTTACATGCTCACCACTACAAATCATCTTATACTGTTCCCCAGCCAGCTGCTGACTCACAACACTTCTCTCTGCACATGTACAGTATTTATGTGAAGCATTTCGCATAGTTTGCATTTTTTAACTTTATCTTTAGTTGTATAGGGTAAACATTTATATATAGTATACCTAGTCAAATCTGTCAGTAGGTTAGTTGTGTATAGGTTTATAGTGTTTTACTTCATTGTTGTATGTCTGTATTTATGTAGCACCGTGGTCCTGTGAGGCACGACATTTCGTTCCACTGTATGTCTCCACATGTAGCGGAATGACAATAAAGCTCAACTTGACTTGACTTGATAACCAACATGCACTTCGATTCTCGTGAGTGTGACGTCACCTGACAAAGACCGATTGAATGAAAAGCATTAATGTTACTTAGAGAAGATGTGAAAGCCACAACAGATGTTTTCTTTAGTGAACCATTTGAGTCACAAACATTCAACTGAAATAATCTATTTAGTTGCAGTTTGTTATAAAATTAGTGCCTGCTGGCTGTTTTTATTTATTTATATTTTTTGCCTCAAAGCTCTTTTAATGATGCGCAAATGTAGACAGCAGCAGTAACTTGAACAATATAAAGTCTTACGTTGCCTTTTGCAAAATATTGTTTTTGATGCATACTGTCTTATAATTGATAATTAATGCTTTTCATTTCAGAAGTAGATACTGAGTTTAATGTTACACAAAATAATTGTTTGCTTAGGCTATTTATGTATTTTTTTATTCTAATTAAATGTGTGACATGTCATAACTGATGTCCAGTGTGGAAGCAGGATCTCAGGTTGAAGGCAGCATTATTTGTCTGGTCATGTGATCTCAACATGTCTCCACATGAGACGTCCCGCTCCATGTCAAATAAAACCACTTTAATTACGACACTCATGTGACATTCTTCAAAATTATCAATCATTTCTGTAGAGCAGGACATTTTAATAAGGATCAAATGAGTGAGTTCAGCTTGGAGAATGAAAACCAACCTGTTTGTTCCTCAGTATCTTCATGTTTGACTCTGAATGTTTCTTCAATCTTCATATCTTCACTCTCCTCTTTAATAAACGCCATCTTAGTTTGTGTCTCAGTATCTTCTTTCATGCTGAATACTTCTTCAATCTTCATATTTTCACTCTCCACTTTAATAAACACCATCTTTATAACAATGTGTTACGTGGATCTCAGCTGCTTCACCAGTTTCTCTGTGTTTGGACACTGTCATGTTTAAGATGAGAATAATTATCAGAAAGAAAAATAAATACTAAATTCTACATCTGTGCATCTCAATCAGCTCCCTAGTTTAGTAGTCAGCACACTGGTAAGGGAGTTAATCAGTGAGAGTTAATGGACTGATTACAAACAACAACACTCAAAACTAGCACTATAAATTAATTAAATAACACAATTTATATTGAAATTACATAATTATTATGCATTTAATGATATGATATAGGCACAAAAACATTTATGATTAACGTTAGCTTGTAAAAGTTGTAATTAGCTCCAGGTGTTTGATGTTATCGTCAGCGTGCGGTGATTAGAATCATTTAGCAAAGCAATTCATCTCATCACTACTCGCCAGTGACCGGACTCATGTTTATGATGATTCACGATATAGGGAACGAAATGAGACGCGTTTCTGCTACTCATGTGTGGATGTGATTAGGTCACACAAAAAATATGTGCATTAACGTTAGAAAAAGCATCACAACATTACATTCAATAATATTTAATTCATTTTACATCGCTTGTAAAAAAAAAAAAAAAAAGACTGAATTCTCTGTATCGATTTAAACGGTATCAATGCTTAAAACACACACCTTTCTTCAGTGTCAACACAAAATAAAAGTCTGGTGCATACAGGAAACAAGATTAAAAAAAGGAGTAATATTTTGTCTAAAAGTCATGTTTGAGTGCAGAAAACATTTATTCAAGGGGTTGCGAACAGTTATTCAATAACAAGCAATTAAAACATACATTTTTTCAACATAACATAGTAAAATAATAATAATAAAATCATAAAAAAAACATTAACCAAAATGAAATAGAAATATTGTTTTCTATCTGTAATATGTTCAAGTCTGAGCACACTGCAATACACCAAACTCCCTACCAGCAGCGGCGATTCTAGGATTCTTTCACAATTAATACAGAGGAGCCAATCATATGTTGTGTATTGTAGATATCTGAATCATTTAAAGCTCAGTAAGCTTTAAAACCAGCAATAAACAGAGATACCTTATTATCATTTAATGGAATTTATTCACTTCTGTAAATCAGGCCAGTCGAATACAATTTGTATTAACTTTTCACGTTTAAGAAGTGAAAAACTATAATAAAATAATCCAATCTATGAATAGAGTGCAACTCACAAAAATAATAAACTCAACATTAAGTTATATAAACTCCTCACAACCTTACACAAGGGCAAAACAAAAAGTAATAGAAAATAACAGAATAGCTTTATTTATACAAATGCAGAGTTATATTAATCATTCAGATAATAAATACACAGTTAAGAAATTAACAACTTTATAAATGAAATACAGTAATAAAAAAAGTTTTATCCACATCCTATTCAATTTGCATATCAGCAGTTGCAGTAAATTTGCATTGAAGAATTGTCAAAATCTAAATATGGCAAGGCTAATTAAGCCTTGTGCATATTGATTGTAAAATATCATAAATCCATACCTTATGTTAGATATGATCTATTTTATCTATGTATATCTTATATAAACAGCATACAAGTTTTTTTGTATTATTTAATTATACTACAGTGCATGCATAATAATTAAGTTGATATTCTGATCATATTTTTTGTCCAAGCATTTTACCAATTCCAAACCACATCAATCTTAATAACTACTATTAATTTTGTATTTAATCATTTATAAGTGATATATAATTGTCCAGGAATGCTGGACGTGAAAAAGTCCTTATATTCAGGTGTGCAGAATTATTAGACATGTTTTCTTTTACAGCTAAAATGAGCCAAAAAAGAGATAAACCTCAGACTGAAAGTCAAAAATACTAGATTTTTGCAAAGGTAAGGCATGACCATTGGACAGCTAAATTATTATTCGATCAGCTCTAGGTGCTCTACTACTTGCTGTTTCATTCGTAATCACAGGATGGGAATGATGCAAGCAGCTCCTCAACCAGTTCAACATTGAATGCATCTGGTATTGTGAGACCTCAAGCCAACAGCAGTGACCGGCCATCTCCCTCATCCCCCCAGCCATGTTCTCCGTACCACCAGCCATCTGCTCTGTCATCCAGCCCGAGGGTGGCACAAAAAAGCAAAAGGAAAGGAAAAGATGAATGGATGGAAAAGCTGTTTGCTCATTTGGAGGTGCAGGTGGAGGTGGAGCTTCAACAAAGATTGTGCCAAGGGACTGATGAAAGTGACTGGTTTGGGCACACTGTAGCAGATATGCTGCGAAGGGTGTCTGAGGAACAAGACACATGCAACCAAGGAGCCAATCAGAACATACCGTACTGACCCGAATATAAGACGATGTTTTTTTCTTGGAAATACATATGAAAAAAACGCGGTCGTCTTATATTCAGGGTCTAGACTTTGACATGTCAATAATACACCCACAACAATATGTGGCGCCAAAAAAGCATAAAATGAGTGTGCCATGAAATATGTAATGTGTTGTAAAGATCGCGAGTGAAAAAAGAAAAAGAAAATGCTTACAGTTGCATGAGTCCTGACTCTCATGTTAGATTGATGGGACCTAATTTCCTCTGTAAGTGATTGCAAAACATAAGACAGAACCCAGATTGGAAGACTACAATAAGATTTCACTTCTACTTCTTGTAAAATTTTGGCAGGCTACTATGAGATGGATAGTCTAAATTTTATATAATTCAGATGGGCTACCTGTTATTTTTATGGTATATCAAAAAGTGTATATTTTTAAATGTCATTGTTGGTACATTTTACCAGTATTTACCATACTTTCAAAACAAAAATTAAAATAGGAAAAATATGCAATATGGAAATAATTTACGAAAAACTGTTTTACAGAGAGAGAAAAAAAGATTTGGTTTTCAAAAAGCCTTTTTCCAAAAGGTACATCTGGAAAAAGGGGGGTCGTCTTATAATCAGGGTCGTCTTATATTCGGGTCAATACGGTAATACACAGGCAAGGGTAGCGCATGCCAAAATTACAAGAGGGGCAAGGAACACATGGGAAATGGAGTCCAGAAAACAATGGCAAGAGTCCAGGGTGGAGTGCGCTCTAATGGAGTTCATGGACACTCCAGCTGGTGATCGTAACATATGCACATATACATATATATATATATATACACTAACCAAAATTATAAACGCAACACTTTTGTTTTTGCCCCCATTTTTCATGAGCTGAACTCAAAGATCTAAGACTTTTTCGATGGACACAAAATACCTATTTCTCTCAAATATTGTTCACAAATCTGTCTAAATCTGTGTTAGTGAGCACTTCTCCTTTGCCGAGATAATCCATCCACCTCACAGGTGTGGCATATCAAGATGCTGATTAGACAGCATGATTATTGCACAGGTGTGCCTTAGGCTGGCCACAATAAAAGGCCACTCTAAAATGTGCAGTTTTACTGTATTGGGGGGTACAGGGGGTAGGGGTGGGCGCTATACCGGTATGAACGTGACTACCGGTATTGTGTTGTGCCATGATATGGATTTTGCTATACCGTGGATACCGTTACATATTCGTGGATTTCATTGGATGGACAGACAAAGATTTTTTCCCCGCGGTCTTTACTGCATCATCAGAGAGAGAGAGAGATGCCCCGCATGATCGGACATAAATCAGATTCAGAACCGGATAGTTTTTGCTCCAAACACACAATCGGCTTTTCAGAACTGCACACAAACTGGATTACAATAATTTCCCAAACTGTAATTTGTGTGGTAATATTACTAAGTCTATAAACGGCCGTTAACTCAGGACAGAGACGCAGAACACGGACACAGAGAGAGAAAATACTGCAGCAGGCAGCGCAAGATCACTGTTCACAATGCTCCAAATATAGGAAGAAAACTATAAATGTGAATTGGGGGCAGGGAGGTAATATAAATGAGTATCTGAAGGGAACTCTCTTCGGAAAACTTTATTTTTCTTTTACCTCTGTGTTCGCAGCACAAATCAGCTTTATTTACAGCTGTAACCAAAGGAACGCTAAACAAGCGCCCTCTGCTGTCATAGATTGGATTTGCATGTTCTTTCAGTCCATTTGCTGTTTTGCACACATCTAAAGTCAGACCATTCTATTTTTGCCTTAGATCTTGAAATAATGTTTTTTTTTTGTAGTTACATAAGGTTAAAATACACATTTTGCATACTAAGGTCTACTAAAATGTGATTCTAATTTTTTTCCCCCTCATACCACGATATAATATCGATATCGTCTGGACAGTGGAAAATACCGTGATATGAATTTTAGGTCATATCGCCCACCCCTAATGGGGGGGTCAAAAACCAGTCAGTATCGGAGTGACCACCATTTGCCTCACGCAGTGCAACACATCTCCTTCGCATAGAGTTGATCAGGTTGTTGATTGTGGCCTGTGGAATGTTGGTCCACTCCTCTTCAATGGCTGTGCGAAGTTGCTGGATATTGGCAGGAACTGGAACATGCTGACGTATACGCCGATCCAGAGCATCCCAAACATGCTCAATGGGTGACCTGTCCGGTGAGTATGCTGGCCATGCAAGAACTGGGATGTTTTGTGTACAGATCCTTGCAACATGGGGCCGTGCATTATCATGCTGCAACATGAGGTGAGGGTCGTGGATGAATGGCACAACAATGGGCCTCAGGACCTCGTCGTGGTATCTCTGTGCATTCAAAATGCCATCAATAAAATGCACCTATGTTCGTTGTCCATAACATACGCCTGCCCATACCATAACCCCACCGCCACCATCAGCCACTCAAACCACAACATTGACATCAGCAAACCGCTCACCCACACGACGCCATACACGCTGTCTGCCATCTGCCCTGTACAGTGAAAACCGGGATTCATCCGAGAAGAGAACACCTCTCCAAAGTGCCAGACGCCATCGAATGTGAGCATTTGCCCACTCAAGTCGGTTACGATGACGAACTGCAGTCAGGTCGAGACTCCGATGAGGATGACGAGCATGCAGATGAGCTTCCCTGAGATGGTTTCTGACAGTTTGTGCAGAAATTCTTTGGTTATACAAACCAATTGTTGCAGCAGCTGTCCGGGTGGCTGGTCTCAGACTATCTTGGAGGTGAAGATGCTGGATGTGGAGGTCCTGGGCTGGTGTGGTTACACGTGGTCTGCGGTTGTGAGGCCGGTTAGATGTACAGCCAAATTCTCTGAAACGCCTTTGGAGACAGCTTATGGTAGAGAAATGAACATTAAATTCACAGTCAACAGCTCTGGTGGACATTCCTGCAGTCAGCAAGCCAATTGCACGCTCCCTCAAAACTTGCGACATCTGTGGCATTATGCGGTGTAATTAAACTGCACATTTTAGAGTGGCCTTTTATTGTGGCCAGCCTAAGGCACACCTGTGCAATAATCATGCTGACTAATCAGCATCTTGATATGCCACACCTGTGAGGTGGATGGATTATCTCGGCAAAGGAGAAGTGCTCACTAACTCAGATTTAGACAGATTTGTGAACAATATTTGAGAGAAATAGGCCTTTTGTGTACATAGAAAAAGTCTTAGATCTTTGAGTTCAGCTCATGAAAAATGGGGGCAAAAACAAAAGTGTTGCATTTATATTTTTGTTCAGTGTATGTCGCAATGATTTATAATAATAATTAAGAGTTGTTATAAAGTCAAGACCTGCCGAGTCATGAAGGTCAAGTCAAGTCTCAAGTCACTGGATCTCAAGTCCAAGTCAAGTCGAGTCATTTTCTTTATTTAGTCAAGCAAGTCACAAGTCCTTAAATTTGCAACTCGAGTCAAGTAATGTGACTCGAGTCCCCCACCTCTGGTTATCAGTCACCCGCACAGTGCTGACTAACGTGCGTTGCGCTTCCGCCACAGTGTAAAGTCAAACAGATACAAATCGCTCGATCCATTCAGATGTGGCACAGAATTGTGTTATACAGTCGTGTGATATGAGAACATTAAAAGTTCTGAACTGATGCTGGCTGAAATTAGCCACGACAATGTAAACTGCATGACGAGCTAAGCTGGAAAACGCAGATCAAAAATTACAAGCTTGTCAATTCAGCACAATAGATCCTATGGTGTTTTGGCAGAAATGTATTTATTCTGATTGATGCTGTTATTACATTCAATATTGGGGAATATTTTACTTTCATAGAATTAGTTTTTGTAGTTTCTACATGTTTAGTGTGTTTTTTTTTAAAGGGGTGGTTGACAGTTTTTTTTCTAGGTTTGATTGTGTTTATGGGGTGCAGTCAAACATGTTCATGCTTCGTTTTTTTAAAAACGCATTATTTTCACATAATTTACCTTTATTCTACACCGCTCTGTCCCTTCTCTGATAAACGCCCCGATTATTTCCTGGTTTTATGAAGCCCCTCTCTTGCGATTGGCTAAACCGCCTCTAGTGTGCATGTAAATGTGCATGTTTAGCGGCATGTGCTCCGGTTGTATTGTAAACAATGACGTTGTTGATATTGCTTATCAATTTGAGCCCAATTGAGATCCAGAGAATATTAGTGAAGAGGATCGCACAGATTCTATGCAAGCACAGCTCTTAATGGTATGTTTTTTGTTTGTTGTTGGTTCATACTTTTAGATATGCTGTTATTTGTATGTGCTACTGCTTCTGTTAGCTTTTAATATATGGTTTTATCCGGATTAAAGTTAATACAGCACAGCAACCGCATGTGCGTCCATGTATTACGCTTCCCATTGCTGTGTGCAAATCAGTGTATATTTGGAACAGTTTGTTGGAGCTGATCTGACAATCTGAATGAGAGAGAGAGAGAGAGAGAGAGATGCAGAGCAGGGCGACGAGAGCAACAGTATTAAGAACCGCTGCTTTAAAACATATGATTTTGAAACTTGTGAATCCATTAGAATCGTTAGAAGACAGAATCGCGATTCATATATGAATAGATTTTTACTTGCATCCCTAGTTTTCTCTTCCTCTTCTCTAAAGCAGTGCAGCATGGCCTCGCCCCCTTTGCTGCGTGTTCCCGGGGGCGGGGTTTATCTGGGTCCGTGACGTATCAGACCCGGGAAGTAACTCGTTGTAGTCCCTAAGAGCCGTTTTTTGAAGGCATTAAACTGCCAGAATTTTAAAAGACGATATCTCCATTTGCATTGAACTTTCAGTGCCACAACTTTGCAGATATTGTTTATCCTCAAACAGCAACATTTCACACTAACGTTAAAAAAGTGAAATCGCAATCAACCACCACTTTAATAAAAAAAAATCCATAGTTACGCTAAATCATACGCTACAACGCACGTTTCTATAGAAGAATAAAACATCATCAGCATGTGCTAGTGGTAAACAAAAAGAGCATGATAAATCACACTTTAGCTGTAGTAGTTTTTCTGTGTGCTGAAAAAAGTGGAAGCGGTGAAAGAGGAAGAGGTAAGAGCTTGAGGTAAGCAGTTTTGTTTTATCGCCATGTCGCATTGATTTTGTCGCATTTTTATTGGTTGGTCAGTAAACTAGGATCGTAAGAGCAAACACACTGTGCGATGATCAAGCTGTATCATAGGCTATCTTTGATCACAAGACCTTGACAACGGCCATCTTTGAACCTCTCTCACTGTACGACACAAGATCACCGATTAGGAGCCACGATCACAGAAATCTCCATGATTGTTTCATGATGCCAATCTTTCGTCTGGGACAGCTGGAATTCGTGCAGTGTGTTTAGGGCTTTACTTGTTGTGACCACCATCTTACTAATACTAGTCAGATAAACTATGTAGGAACCTTTTTACCTATTTAATGATAAATTATGTCTTATATAAATTAGGTATTAACTATTTACAAATGTTACATTTCTTAAAGGGACAGTTCACCCCAAATTGTCATCATTTACTCACCATGATGTCATTCCAAACCTGAATAAATTTCTTTCTTTTGTAGAAGATAAAAGAAGATAAATTGAGAAACTTTAGATATTTGTCCCTACAGTAGAAATCAAGGGTATCCAAAATGGTTTGGTTGCATTCTACAAAACATCTTATTTAAAAAGTCATACAGGTTTGGAACGACATGAGGGTTAGGAAACAATGACAGAATTGAATAGCAATTAATTCATTTTCTGCATTCTAGCTCAAAATACTGTCAAGTGTATTTCTATGTGACAAAAATGTAGACATGCCAGTTTGCAATGATGCCAAAGCTGAAAACATATTCAACTACATTTCATGATTTGTTGCTTGTGATACCTCCCTAAATTGAGTTTTTGCAGGGTGAGATGCCTGAGACACTCATATGACATTCTTCAAAAATATCATTCATTTCTGTAGAGCTGGACATTTTAATAAGAATCAAACGAGTGAGTTCAGCTTTGAGAATGAAAACCAACCTTCCTCAGTATCTTCATGTTTGACTGAATGTTTCTTCAGTCTTCATGTCTTCACTCTCCTCTTTAATAAACGCCATCTTTGTTTGTTCCTCAGTATCTTCATGTTTGAATGTTTCTTCAATCTTCATGTCTTCATTCTCCTCTTTAATAAACACCATCTTTGTTTGTTCCTCAGTATCTTCATGTTTGACTCTGAATGTTTCTTCAATCTTCATGTCTTCACTCTCCTCTTTAATAAACACCATCTTTGTTTGTTCCTCAGTATCTTCATGTTTGACTCTGAATGCTTCTTCAATCTTCATGTCTTCACTCTCCTCTTTAATAAACACCATCTTTGTTTGTGTCTCAGTATCTTCATGTTTGACTCTGAATGTTTCTTCAATCTTCATGTCTTCACGCTCCTCTTTAATAAACACCATCTTTGTTTGTTCCTCAGTATCTTCATGTTTGACTCTGAATGTTTCTTCAATCTTCATGTCTTCACTCTCCTCTTTAATAAACACCATCTTTATAACGGTGTGTTGCGTGGATCTGGGCTGTTTCTTCGGGAGTTTTTCTGTGTGTTTGGACACTTTCTCCTGTTTAAGATGAGAACAATTAAAGAAAAAATAAATGCAAACTAAATCACAGGGTGCGTCTCAATCAGCTCCCTAGTTCAGTAGTCAATGGACTTAACCCGTTTAGGCAAAAACACTCAAACTAGCTACAAATTAATAAAATTAAACAAATTAAAGCATTTATGGTTTACATTCTGTATCTACTGATTTCTAAATCACATTTAACAGATCCAATTTTCATGAAAAAATATTTGATATTGTTTGTAAAAGTTGTCATTACAGATCAGGGGCGGTTTCTCCATTAGGGCGATTGGGCGACGGACCACCAAAGTGTGAAAGGGAGGAATTTTTCAATCAGTAGCTATGTTTCCATCCAAAGATTCAAATTAAACTTATGCGCAAAACTGGAATATCGCATAAAACATATGCGAATAAAGCACCGTTTCCATCCAACGAGTTAAAGAGAACAAAATCGTCACTTCCTGGTAAACTGTGGCACTAAATATCACTAAAAATATAGGAGCAGCCACTGAATATTATAATTTTCATATATGACATAAATTACTTGCACCTCAGAGCGAGCAGACGAGACGCGGTTATGACTTTCGGAGGCGGATGCTGCTGTTTGGGAACGCAGTCGTGTAAGACATTAATTATACAGAAATACTTTGACGACAGACTTTGCTCAGGCTTTTCAGATTGACCATAACAACTTATGAATGCTGTGAACGAGATCAGTCTGCTGGTTAGTAAAGTTATCCCGTCTCATAGCGCAAAGTCACATGACTTTTTCGATGCGCATGGAGGAATTTATTTGGTAAATGTGTTTCCATCGTAGTTTACACGCATTTTTTCTTACCGGATAAAACATTTCTTACTCAAATGTGCGCATAAGTTTTTTTATGCGCATTTTTAGAATTTATGCGCATCTTGGCGTTTCCATCCAGCCTTTTTTTATGCGATATTCCAAAATGCGCATAAAAATAGGTGGATGGAAACGCAGCTAGTGTTACGCTAGCTTTCACTCTTCCATACTGTTTGTGCTGCCACTGGAAATATAGTCCAATCAGCGTCGAGTCATGTTCTGTGTAGTACCACCCCTTTTTGGGCGATTTCTGTCAGACTGAGAATCGCCCCGAGTGTTCCCATAGACTTCCATACAAAGATTTTTTTTTCAAACTGCAGGCACTGCAATGCAATCTCTATGGGTTCCGGGAGGGCTGGCACTAGCGTGCTTTCGTCACCATACGTAACCCTTAACTTGTGCAGCGATTGGTCGGAACAAACATACCGCTAATAAGAAGAAATATGAAGTCAGGACTAGTCTGTATGGCCTGGATAACGCAAACCAGTATCTTACCATTGAAGTTTTGATGGATGACGATTGTAATGGAGGTAAAGGTTACGATTACAGTCAGTGACATACATGAATCATAACTTACACTATACTGCCAAAAGTATTGGGTCACCCCCTTCTAACGAACAGGTTTGACTACTTTACTAATTTCCATGAGTACAAATCTTAATGTTTAAGCATGTAATGATATTCTAGGGAATTGTCTGCTTCTAATTTTATAGCAACAGTTTGGACAGGACTCTTTTCTATTCTAACATGCCAAAGTCTCTGTGTATAAGACAAGGTTCAAAAGAAATTATTGATTGAGTCAGTGTGGAAGAACTTGACTGGTCTGCATAAAACCAAGTCCTAATCCCAGCTGAACACCTCTGGTGTGACTTTAAATGCAGACCTTGAGCCAAAATCTCATCACCAAACACCTATGACTTGTACATACACAATATGGACAAAAGTATTGGGACACCCCCTTCTTTAGAACAGAAAAAGGCACTAACAAAACTGTGGCAACAAAGATGGAAACATAATTTGTGTTTTTAAAAATTGTATTTCAATCTCTGTTGCAACCGTTTGGAAGTGTCTAAAATGAATGTACCCATATGTACAAGTCATAGGTGTTTGGTGATTACATTTTTTAGGATAAAAAAATAAATACTATGGAAGTCACTGTGGACCAGCAACTGTTTGGTTTTCCACATTCTTCAAAATAGCATGCTTGTTCAGCAGAAGAAACAAACTCAGGTTTAAAACTAATTTTGAGTAAATTACGGTATTATTTGTAAAACACTATGACAGAATTTTTATTCTTTAATGTTAAAACAATAAAACAAAGAGAAAAAAAAATCACTCACTACTTGACTGAAAAAAATAATACAGTCACTTTAATAGGAATCAATCTATATAGTGTTTTATTTTTATATTTGTTCACTCAATTTCTTGAATGCTCCTGCTTCATGCAACACATCAAGTCTGTCCTCCCCCCTCCCTGGACCCCTTACAGTTTGCATATAGGTCCAACCGCTCGACCGATGATGCCATCGCCACTGCACTCCACCCAGCCCTCACACATCTGGACAAAAAAGACTCATATGTCAGGATGCTGTTCATAGACTTCAGTTCAGCATTCAACACAATCATCCCTCAGCAGCTCACTCACAAATTGGTCCAGCTGGGGCTCAACACCTCTCTGTGCAACTGGCTGTTGGACTTCCTGACCGGGAGACCTCAGGCAGTACGGGTCGGCATTAACACATCCAGCACCATCACACTGAACACAGGGGCCCCCCAAGGATGTGTGCTGAGCCCCCTCCTCTTCACTCTGCTGACCCACGACTGCACACCGTCACACAACTCTAACCTTTTCATTAAGTTTGCGGATGACACGACTGTGGTGGGTCTCATTAGCAACAGAGATGAGACAAACTACAGGAGCGAGGTGAGCCGCCTGGCCGGGTGGTGCAGGGACAACAATCTTTGTGGAGAAGACGAAGGAGATTGTTGTTGACTTCAGGAGAGTGCACATCTCTGTGCACTCTCCTGAAGAGAGTGATGCTCCTCTGTGCACTCTCTCTGAAGAGAGTGATGCTCCTGAAGAGCATGCTCCTCTGACCATCTCCATCTGACTGTGGAGAGAGCGAGCAGCACCAAGTTCCTGGGTATGCACATCACAGAGGACCTCTCCTGGACTAACAATACTGCAGCACTGGCCAAGAAAGCACATCAGCGTCTCTACTTCCTCCGCAAACTCAGAAGAGCCAGAGCCCCGACCCCCATCATGTGCACCTTCTACAGAGGCACCATCGAGAGCATCCTTACTAGCTGCATCACTGTGTGGTATGGTGCCTGCAACGTGTCCTGCCGCAAGTCCCTTCAACGGATAGTGAGAGCAGCTGAGAAGATCGTTGTGTCTCTCTCCCCTCCCTCCAGGACATCTACAGCACCCGTCTCACCCGCAAAGCCCTCAGCATTGCAGGTGATCCCACCCACCCGACACACAGCTTCTTCAGTCTGCTACCATCAGGGAGGAGACTGCGGAGTCTCCAGGCGAGGACCAGCCGACTGAAGGACAGCTTCATACATCAGGCTGTCAGGAAGCTGAACTCCCTCCCGTCCTTGCCCCCCTCCCCTCTTTTACCCCACGCAACACTGAACTCTGACACTACGACCCCCCCCCCCAGCTCCCCACACCCCCAGGACCCCTCCCCCCCCTTACAAACTGTGACCCGCACCAGTCACTTTGTGCAGCACTGGACTGATCTCTACCTCATCCAGCATTGACTGTAAACTACCTCTTCTGACAGTCTGATAAAAGACTGTTCTTTTTTTGCACTACACATATATCTGCACAGTTTTGTTTTAACTCTATCTGCCATGTGCCTTATGCCACTTTATCTATCTCTTTTTTATTTTTCTACAATGTCCTCATTTGTATATCTGTATAGTTTGTATGTACATATGTTTAAACTGTATTTATCTGTATTTGAACGTCTACTGTCAGTGTTTAATGTTAACTGTATGCACCAAGGGTCTGAGAGTAACGCAATTTCAATTCTCTGTATGCATGTACTGTACATGTGGAAGAATTGACAATAAAGCAGACTTGACTTGACTAAATATGTCGGTTGTACCTGAAAATTAAACACTGTTTGTTTTATTTGTATATTATGTGTATTTGTAATGTGCATCTTTGTTCTTATTTTTTCATAAAAAAAAAAAAAAAAAGACAAAGATTTTTATCTTCGCCCACTTTGGCCTAAATATCCACCACTCTTATTTATATTTTGTTACCTTGAAAGGCTTTGTCTTTATAATAGGGAAATTAGTCTGGCCGTACTGCTCAGACAAACTGGTAAAACTAACATGACAAAGAATCCTGATAAAATCGTGAAATGTCTAAAAAAAAATGTATATGATATTTTTGCCATATCGCCCACCCCTACTTGGAGCTGACCGGTTTTGTGACCGCACTTGCACAAACTGCATTGAAATCATTTCCAAAATTTAATTTGTGTGGAAATATTACCAAGTCTGTAAACGGCCATTAACAGAAGCCAGAGATGCTGAAGACGGACGCAAAGAAAAGAAAATACTGTAGCAGCCTGAGCAAGCTCAACGTTCACTATGCGAAATATAGAAAGGAAATCCTAAATATTGAATTGGGAGTGGGGGTCTATATGAATGTATTTCTGAGGGGAACTGACTGTCTTGAGAAAAGTTTAAATTACATTTTCTTCTCATCTTGCCTCTGTATATTGCATGTATAAAATACAAAGCACTGCAGCTGAAGGATCAGGTTCAATTGCTGAAGTTTTTAAATCATCAGGAAGGATGTTGCCAGCCCTTCCGCTCAATTGGCAGTTGTGTTGCTCCTTAATATTCAGTGGGTGCTCCTAAAATTGTTTTGGTGCTCCTAACTTCCCTGAATAACGTATTGAGTGTAAATTCAAATTTTTATTAAAATTATTAAATGGATGCCGCCCCTACAACTAACCCTAACCTTAACCAATAATCAGGTTATTTTCCAGTTTTCGATTATTTTCTTCATTTGAAAAGAGAGTAGAGCGAGTTCGGCAGAAGGCGGAATCGAACCCAGGTCTATCGCGTCAAAAATTAACTGCCTTATCCTTTACTACCTGCGCCACTGAAGCTGATAGCACTCAGACTTTTTTTGTGGTATTTGCGCTATCACGCGTTAGTAGGCGGAGTTAATGTAAGTAGCCTCTGCATAAATGAAAACAAAATAATTATTAAAAATAGCCTACAGGAGCGTTTTATTTTCATGAAAGGGCAATCGAATGTGCCGTTCTCTTTTGGGCTCTGTACCTTGTCATCTATCTGCCATAAACATTCATAATGGGCGGCACTCGTCATTAAATTATGCACATATCCAAAAAGGAATTCATGATATCAGAAATAACAATTTTTACAAGTGAAAATGTCATTTTAACAAGTAAGGAATAATTGACGATGGGCCGTTAAATTATTAGAAAAATAATGCACACCCGAGGTAGTGATGCAGTCACGACGCGAAGCGGAGTTACACCTCGGCTGTGCATTATTTTTCTACTAATTCAATGGTCCGAAGTCAATTATTCCGCTTATACTACGGTTGCCACACCTCAAGACACTGATCAGATGATGTATTTCAAGGCATTCGTCCTGTTTTTCTACTTAAATCGCTATTGTGAGGAGGATTATTTCTTCCGCATCTCATCCAATGCCTCCCTTGCTAATTCCAAAACGTCATTTTAAACCGTAACGGAGGCTTGAGCCATTCATAGTAGACTAATGCAGTTAGATGCAGTTAATACAGTTAATAACTAAGTTACGAGAGAGCGAGAGAGAGAGAGAGAGAGAGAGAGAGAGAGAGAGAGAGATTACCTCTGTGAGTCTGTGCGTCTCTCAAAAGTGTTCGGCAGCAATGTCTCTAGTTATAGTGAAACTTAAAGTTCATTTTCTGCACAGCGCCGTTGTTGTTACCTCGCTTGTGAAGTCATGTAGTTTTTAAGTTGTTAAACTATGTTACTGATAAAATTGTCAGAGTAGCGCTAACAACATTAGCGCATATGTTAACTGTATGTCTGTGAGGGAGAGAGAGCAGGAGAGATAGGCTACGTGCTTTCCGTACATAAAAGCGTAATTTTGTGGCAAAAACATGGATATAATGGGCCTCATTTACGAAACGAACGTACGACCGAAATTTGGGCGTACGGTCGTTTCTACACAAAACTTGGAATTTATCAATATGGACGTGAGCGGTGGCTACGATCAAATCTCACATCAGGTCTGAGCTCGTGTACGCAAGTTTTTGAGTTAGCCTGAACTTGCGTGCAGCATAGAGAATTGTATAATGACAGCATTTTGTTCATTTAGATTATTTTCCTAAACCGACAAACAAAGCTTTTTTTTTCTTTTTTCTTTCAGGGCTTTAGCTTTATACGCAAATAGCAGCATAAACAACAGACCGTGAGGAATCACACGTCGTATCACGCACCTGCAGCGCTTCTGTGAACGGAGAAAAACAGAAATTATAAAAGGAATAAAATAAATAGGGCTGCAGGAAATATTTCTCTTAATTAACAGATTAACAAAATAAACAAAACAGTGCGACAAGTATAGGCCACTTTCGTTTTTGTGACACTCTTAATGCATTTTATTTGTTTTCCATAACTTTTATTTAACTGCTCGGTGATCACGCAGGTGCCTCACACGCACACACACAACATTTCAGCGTTACTAACTTGATATTTCAGCCATTAATAAAACTAAAATGCAGTCAGCCAAACATAAATTACACTGCACAATTTACAAGGTCCTCTGTAAAATCAGCGTGCGGCGCTGAAACAAACATTTATTGCGCATGTGAAGGGTGATATTTTACACGGATATTGGAACTCAAGTGAAGTACAAAGCCTTGTTTACATCATAGATAATAGTTTAGCAACCAAATGTTACATGGCAAAAATGGAAACATTTGGATGTCGAATGAGAGGCTTGTGAGCCCAATGCAGTTTAGTTTCGCTTTAATTCATGTATCAAGATGTATCAAGATGGCGCCGAGGATGGCAGCCGTGTTGCGAGCTCCGATAAAACTTTGCAGGTTTTCGTATTTTTTTTTTTTTTGTTGTTGTTTTACGTGTTAGATGTTGTTAGTATAACTGTCTACGATAGAGACACGCTTTTAAACATCGGTTCCTCCGTCGCGCAACGCAAACCGGACTTTGAGTTCCTGAACGCCGGTGGATTGTTTACAGACACCGCATCAGAGCCCTTTGTCTGGAACGCACGACCACGACGAAAGAAACGTAGCTGGAAAAGAGGGAAGAGAGCTGGCGTTCTCGTCAGACTGAGACGCCGTGCCTTTCGACCTCCTCTCCCAACCATTTTGCTGGCTAACGTTCAGTCACTGGATAACAAACTCTGTGAACTGCGTGCGCGCATCTCATACCAACGAGAAACAAGGGAATGCTGCGTTATTTGCCTCACAGAAACCTGGATGTCTGCAATGGTTCCAGACTCAGCCATCGAGCTCACGGGGTTCTCCGCACACCGCTCGGATAGAACGAAAGAGCTCACAGGGAAAAGCAAAGGTGGGGGCGTTTGTTTCTATATCAACAACTCGTGGTGTGATGAAAGGAACTTACACTATTAAATCCTTCTGCTCCCCTGATCTGGAATTTCATACGCTTCTGTGTCGACCATTCTGGCTACCGAGGGAATTTACAGCGATCATAATCACAGCTGTATACATTCCCCCTCAAGCCAACACAGACCAGGCACTCAGGGAACTGTACGGGAATATAAGCGAGCAGGAAACCTCGTACCCAGATGCAGCGTTTATTATTACGGGGGACTTTAATAAAGCCAACTTCAGAACAATAGCTCCAAAATACTTCCAACACATTACCATCAACACGCGTGGTGATCGTGTACTGGACCATTGCTACTCCCCCTTCCGGGACGCTTACAAATCCCTCCCCCACCCACCTTTCGGCAAATCGGATCACTCCTCCGTTCTGCTTCTGCCTGCTTATAGGCAGAAACTGAAACGTGAAGCACCCGCCCTCAGGACAATTCAATGCTGGTCGGACCAATCGGACGCTATACTACAGGACTGTTTTGATCACGTGGACTGGGACATGTTCCGGGCAGCGTCTGATGACGACATAGAGGAGTACTCAGATTCTGTAACGTGTTTCATACGGACGTGTATAGAGGATGTAATTCCGACCAAAACAATACGCATCTACCCCAACCAAAAACCGTGGATTAACAGCGATGTTCGATCAGCCTTGTCAGCGCGGACATCTGCCTTTAAATCCGGAAACACTGACGATCGGAAACAAGCCAGTTACGATCTCAGGAGATCCATAAAAGCAGCCAAACGACAATATAAAAACAAAGTTGAAGAACAATTCAACAACAACAACCCAAGAAGCATGTGGCAGGGCATCAACAACATCACAGGTTTTAAAGGGAATAAACCAGCTACTGTGAACATTGCGGCCTCTCTACCGGATGAGCTGAATACCTTTTATGCTCGTTTCGAGGCTCATAACACCGCCCACACAGAGTGTGCTCCCACGGCTGCTGCAGAAGTGGTGAGTCCACTCTCCCTTTCTGTCGCGGATGTAACTCGATCCTTCAAACGGGTGAACATCCGCAAAGCTGTGGGCCCGGATGGCATCCCAGGCCGTGTGCTCAAAGCATGCGCTTACCAACTAGCCGGGGTTTTTACAGACATCTTCAATCTGTCCCTCTCTCTGTCTGTGGTTCCCTCATGCTTCAAGAAATCCACCATTGTGCCCATACCTAAGAAAATAAAATCACATGCTTGAATGACTGGAGGCCCGTTGCTCTGACACCCATCTTCAGCAAGTGTTTTGAGAAGCTCATCAGAGACCACATCTGCTCTGTGCTGCCTGCCTCACTGGACCCACTACAATTTGCATACCGCAGAAACCGTTCTACAGACGACGCTATTGCCTTCACCCTGCACACTGCTCTCTCCCACCTGGAAAATAAGAACACATATGTAAGGATGCTGTTCGTGGATTATAGTTCAGCATTTAACACCATAGTGCCTGCCACACTGGTTGAGAAGCTCCAGACTCTGGGACTGAACAGATCTCTGTGCAGCTGGATCCTGGACTTCCTGACAGGCAGAAGTCAGGTGGTCAGAATGGGCAACAACACCTCATCTCCCCTGATCCTCAACACTGGTGCTCCGCAGGGCTGCGTTCTCAGCCCACTCCTGTACTCCCTGTACACACACGACTGTACAGCTACACACAGCTCCAACGTCATCGTCAAATTTGCCGATGACACAACGGTGATAGGCCTGATCACCGACAACGATAAGACGGCCTACAGAGAGGAGGTGAGTACCCTGACTAAATGGTGCCAGGAGAACCACCTCTCACTCAACATCGACAAGACCAAGGAGCTGGTGGTGGATTTCAGGAGACAGAGCAGAGAACACACACCCATCTCCATCGACAAGACACCTGTGGAGCGGGTAAACAGCTTTAAGTTCCTCGGCATTCACATCACCGAGGATCTCACATGGTCCGCTCACACAGATGCAGTGCTGAAGAAGGCACATCAGCGCCTCTTCTTCCTGAGACGGCTGAGGAAGTTTGGAATGAGCCCCAGCATCCTCAGATCCTTCTACACCTGCACTGTGGAGAGCATCCTGACCGGCTGCATCACCGCCTGGTTTGGAAACAGCACTGCTGGCAACCGCAAAGCTCTGCAAAGGGTCGTGCGAACTGCCCGCCACATTGTTGGAGGTGAGCTTCCCTCCCTCCAGGACATCTACACCAGGCGGTGTATAAGGAAAGCCAGGAGGATCATCAAGGACTCCAGCCATCCATCCCACAGACTGCTCTCTCTGTTGCCCTCAGGGAGACGTCTCCGCAGCATCCGATCCCGCACTAGCCGACTGAGGGACAGCTTTTTTCCTCAGGCTATCAGGCTAATGAACAGTCAGAAGAACTAATTCACCATACATCACACTCCCACTCACACATCATGCCATGCATTGCACTTTACTGCCGTTCTACTGGACTACACGCTAGGGATGCAGCGATTAACCGGTTTTACTATTAACCGCGCTTTAAAACGTCACGGTTAATTAATCGTAAAGGCTCCGCTACACCGAGTGTTTCTGTTGCACGGAACGGAACTGTTGCAACTTGCGCAAAACGAAAACAAAGTTACACTAGTGGTGCACCAGCTTAGAATGGTGCTTATCAGAGACACGGAGGCTACTACACACACTAGATTAACTATGACAGAGGAACCAAACAGCGATCCTTTATTTCCACCAGAGGATGAATTAAGTCGATAGTGTGGGACCATTTTGGGTACGCCAAGAATGACCAGGGCATCATTTAAATATTGCCGTAAAAATTGCTGTTAAAGAGTATAAATGATTGATAATGTACGGCTAGCCAACCTGTTCTCGCTGTGCAATAAACGATTTTAATGCACGACGTGAAGGCAAGGACCACCTGACGCGAAGTTCGTTAGCTCTAGCATTCTGCCCGCTTCAGACAGAGATGAAATAGTGCAGAGAGAGAGAGAGAGCGAGAGAGAGAGAGAGCGCGCGAGAGAGAGAGCGAGAGAGAGCGCACGCGAGAGAGAGAGCAAGAGAGAGAGAGAGCGAGAGAGAGAGAGAGAGCGCGCGCGCGCGCGAGAGAGAGAGAGAGCGCGCGTACGCGCGCGCGAGAGAGAGAGAGAGAGCAAGAGAGAGAGAGCAAGAGCGAGCGCGCGCGAGAGAGAGAGGTGACAGTTGCGTGCATGAATTAGCCTAACTTACCTGCATCTATCTGCACGTTACTGCAAACAATGTAGATTTGAGTTCAGTTATTTAAACAGTCATTTTACCGCCTCTTTGCTGATTAATATAATGTAGATCCAGTATCTAATTATTTTATTAATGAAAGTCGCTGGGCAGCGTTGACAACAAGTTTCTGTCCTCCTAAATGTTTGTGTGGGCTGCTCGATCTCGATCTCACAAACCAAAATAATAGACATGATTTTCTCAGGCCATATGTAAAATCAGATGAATAAAGATTATTAAAATGAATAAGTATGGATGACAGTTGATTACAATAATAGTTTAGTTTATTCCCCTCATTAGTAACAGTGTCCTCTGTGGGATAAATAAATTTATTAATATAAGACTAATATTAATACTTAATTAACATTGTGATTTATCATCCCTGTTACAGTATTATTCATAAGTCACTTTTTTTTCACCATCTTTCCAAGTTCAGTAACTCAGGTCCAAAAGAAATGTAGAAAGAATATACAAAATGAACACACCAAATACATTTGTGATCCATTTCCATTTGTTATTTTCAAAAGAGAAATACTGCCATGGATGTTCACAGAGCAGAGGTCACATTTTTTAATTGCAATAGGAGAGATGGACTTTTTTTTCTTTAGAATCATTATTTTGTGCTGTATTATTGGTTACTGTGTTATTTATGTTTCAAAAGGCAGAAATAAATAACACTAATATCTAAAGAGTGTTTGTGATTTTATGTTGTGAAATTAATAAATGCATAATAATCGTAATAATCGTGAAACCGTGATTATTCCTCAGACTATAATCGTACCAACAAAATCTATAATCGTTGCATCCCTACTACATGCACACACTGCAATAATACAACCTATCTGCTATCACTGGATACGATACAATGCACATCCACGACATTGCATATGTATAAATCTGTTGCACCTTTGCACAACTATCTATTGCACAACTACTCTGTTGTAAATCTATAATCTGTTGCACCTTAACATATTACTATGTATAGATGTGTACATAATGTAAAATGTGTACATAGTGTATTGGTAACTAAGACTGTCTTTATAGTACACTGTGTATTGAGTATGTGTATGTGTATTTTGCACATTGTCTTCTGTACAGTCTGTAAATATGTACTGTCTATATGTAAATTGTTTTGATTTTTTTGCACTGTCTGGAGCACGCTCTCAAGAATTTCACTCACCAAGGCACTTGTGCTGTGGTGATGTGACAATAAAAGTGATTTGATTTGATTTGATTCATTCATTTTAGCTTGACGTTGTAGCCTATTCTGTTTATAATGAATGCCACTATAGCCTAATTTGTGTTTTACTTCATAGTTTAATATAAAATTTTATAGCTTCTCATTTTTTCATTCTTGTTTTGTAATACCATTAAATTTAAAGGGTTTGTTGTGGATTAAGGAGAACTAAATAATCTATATAGTGTTTATAATATTTATAAATTTTTCATTTTTTTTACTGGTATTTAATATACATATAAATTAATGCCATTGTTTGCAATTATAAGGTTAAAGGGTGTTTTTGGAGTAAGATCAATTTCTCTTTCATGAGATTACTTCCTCTTTTTGGCTGGGTTATGTTTCTCTGTGTCGTAAACTCTAGGGGCGGGGCTGGTGTTTTTAGGGGCGTAATATTCAAACGACGATTGTTTTCAGCCGCCACATTTATCAACGTACGATCTTTCGTACGATGGGATTGGCGGCATACGAATGTTTCATAAATTACATGTGAGCTCTGTCGTAAGTTGATTTGTGCGCTCGGATCTGCGCTCGTTTCTACGTTAGATTGATAAATGAGGCCCAATCTGTTGATTGTATCCTTTTGTTTACTATATTTATTTGTTTGGCCAGTGTCGTTGTGGGTTTTGGTTCTTTTGCTGTTTTAGGCTGTAAGGACCTTTGAAATAAAGCAAATCGTTTGACGAAGTGATATGGACATGTAATGCGGTGCCTGGAATTACGTTCGCCGTGCGTTTCCCTGAAAATAATTGCACACCATAGAACGTTCGTCAGCCAATCAGATTCAAGCATTCAACGGCCCCGTAGTATAAGTTGTATTTAATCAACAATTAAATTCCTGATATCAACAATTTATTTGCTGATATCAATACATATGTTTAAATGTTAAAAGGGCGACAAATATGCCAAGCCGTTTAGACTTTTATTCATTCTCAGGATATGAATCTTTTATATCAACAATTCAGTTTTTACTGGTTAAAATGTTAATTCTTGATATCAGGAATTAGTTTTCTACTAGTAACAATGGCTATTTTTGATATCAGCAATTACATTTTCACTAGTTAAAGTGCTAATTCTTGATATCAGCAATTTAATTGTTGATATCTGTAATTGTATTTTCACTAGTTAAATGTCACCATAGGCTGCCATTCAAAATGAATTGTTGATATCAAGAATTAATTTCTTACTAGTTGAAATTCCAATTTCACATATCAGAAATACAATTCTTACTAGTAAAAATGTCTATTCTTGATATCAACAATTTAGTTCTTGATATCAATAATGTAATTGTCACTAGTAACAATGTTATTTTTTGATATCAAGAATTAAATTGTTGATATCAGAAATACATTTTCAGATATCAGAAATGAACATTGTCACTAATGACAATTCAATTGTTGATATCAAGAATAGACCTTTTTACTAGTAAAAATTGAATTGTTGATATCATGAATTCCTTTTTGGATATGTGCATAATTTAATGACGAGTGCCGCCCTTTATGGATGTTAATGGCGGATAGACCACAAGGTACAGAGCCCAAAAGAGAACGGCACATTCGTTTACCCTCTCATGAAAATAAAATGCTCCTGTAGGCTATTTTTAATAATTATTTTGATTTAATTTAGGCAGAGGCTACTTGCAATAACTCCGCCTACCACCAGTAGGGTTAGAATACTGGGAAAAAAAAACTCCAAACGCTGTAAGCTTCAGTGGCCAAGGTAGTAAAACAAAGTAATTGCTTTTTGACACGATAGACCGGGTTCGATTCCGCCTTCTGCCGAACTCGCTCTACTCTTTTCACATCCCGTATCACATCAGAAAGGCATTTATTTTCAATAAAAATGAAGGAAATAATCGAAAACTGGAAAATAACCTGATTATTGGTTAAGGGTAGGGTTAGTTGTAGGGGCGGCATTCGGTTAATAATTTTAATACAAATTATAATTTACACTCAATACCTTATTATTGTAAACTGTTTTATAAAGTAGCCTACTACAATACAAGTGCAGATATCACCCACTATTTGCAATAAGTAGTATAAACAGCATCAAACTACTATTACTGCAAGAAAATATTACTATTATTAAATAGTGTAAAAAATGAAAGTAGTTTCATATTATTAGTGTGAATAGAAATATGTGAAATGCTCATAGATCATTACATGTTTGTTTTTTTACATTTACCCCAATAAAACAAACTTGTCAAGTTTCCCGACATGATTAAATAGTGCTGTACTATGAAGACACCATTTTATGTATCTCTTTTGACATATAGTCTCTATTCCATATTTTATGTTGTTTTGCCAAATGATTTGATGTATTATATATGTTGGTTTGTAATGTTTGTTGTAACTATGTTGTTTATTTGTGTATGCAAACTCGGCTGCCTATCTTGGCCAGGACACTCCTGGAAAACAGATTTTAATCTCAGTGAGTCTTTTTCCTGGTTAAATATATATGTATTAGAAGAAAGAGTTATGAAACCAAAAGTAAACATGAAAAAAATGACGAAGTTATTTTTTTTGGTATGGCTAAATGAAAGCTTGCGCACGGATTATGAATTTGTGGGTACATTTTCAAAAACCATACGGTTTACAAAACCGTCGCCACGGATTGTTATTTTTTTCTCCTACAGGTGACGTGCCGGGCTCCGTATATTTCAACATGTTACATTTGTTATTTCTGATAACTGAAAATGGCTTTCTTACTAGTAACAATCACATTCATGATATCAGAAATGATCATTCTCACTAGTGACAATTAAATTGATGATATCAAGAATTAGCATTTTAACCAGTAAAAACTGAATTGTTGATATCAAGAATTAGCATTTTAACTAGTAAAAACTGAATTGTTGATATCAAGAATTAACATTTTAACCAGTAAAAACTGAATTGTTGATATCAAGAATTAACATTTTAACCAGTAAAAACTGAATTGTTGATATCAAGAATTAACATTTTAACCAGTAAAAACTGAATTGTTGATATCAAGAATTAACATTTTAACCAGTAAAAACTGAATTGTTGATATCAAGAATTAACATTTTAACCAGTAAAAACTGAATTGTTGATATCAAGAATTAACATTTTAACCAGTAAAAACTGAATTGTTGATATCAAGAATTAACATTTTAACCAGTAAAAACTGAATTGTTGATATCAAGAATTAACATTTTAACCAGTAAAAACTGAATTGTTGATATCAAGAATTAACATTTTAACCAGTAAAAACTGAATTGTTGATATCAAGAATTAACATTTTAACCAGTAAAAACTGAATTGTTGATATCAAGAATTAACATTTTAACCAGTAAAAACTGAATTGTTGATATCAAGAATTAACATTTTAACTAGTAAAAACTGAATTGTTGATATCAAGAATTAACATTTTAACTAGTAAAAACTGAATTGTTGATATCAAGAATTAACATTTTAACCAGTAAAAACTGAATTGTTGATATCAAGAATTAACATTTTAACCAGTAAAAACTGAATTGTTGATATCAAGAATTAACATTTTAACCAGTAAAAACTGAATTGTTGATATCAAGAATTAACATTTTAACCAGTAAAAACTGAATTGTTGATATCAAGAATTAACATTTTAACCAGTAAAAACTGAATTGTTGATATCAAGAATTAACATTTTAACCAGTAAAAGCTGAATTGTTGATATCAAGAATTAACATTTTAACCAGTAAAAACTGAATTGTTGATAACAAGAATTAACATTTTAACCAGTAAAAACTGAATTGTTGATATCAAGAATTCATATCCTGTGAAGGAATAAAAGTCAAAACGGCTTGCCATAAACAGTCTTATCAGACATGTTACAGAGAATCAGGTTTGGTGGTAGTAACGTTACATTAGGGATTTGCACAGTGTTGTACTTCATCTGGATCTCTGAGCTCAGTGTTTCCTAATTGTTTGACTGAGGTTATTCGTGCTCAGTTGAACTGGTTGAACTCCACTGTCACTTCCAGACCAACCAAACAGACTGAAAAGGACACTCACAGCGTTGGGTGATGCTCCACTTTGTTCTGTCGGTGATTTGAAGATGGCTGGTGTGGCTGTATTCTTCAGGCGTAGTCCCGTTGAGGTATAGTCCTCCTGTGTAAAATGCTCGGAGCAAACTCGCCAGTTCTTCAGCATCTGTACTGGAGTCGCTGGATCCATGTTCAAACAAGCCAGCCATACTTTCCTCCGTTTGTGGTGAGTGGGGATCCTGTGAAACATGACGCTGCTGTACACTTTCTGCTTGTTATCACAACCCTTTACAATGCACGTAATCGCCATGATTATTCACAAGCTATCTTACTATAGTACCTGGCTGATCTGCTCACACTGCTGATGGCGCAGGCGCAGGTGGGTGTATTGACGGAAGTCAGCGGGAGTTTTCAGGAGTGTGATATTACTGCGCCGAGGTCGAAGTGCTCTTCCGCCACACATTATAGTCCTCATTTTATCCGCTTAGAAAATCACCACGCTTTATTTTGTGCCACTCGTGTAACTCCTCATGTAACCGTCTTTAAACAGAGAAAACATGGAAGTGTTTGGTGGCTTCTAAATTCATCCCTGTTTGGATCCTAAGGAATGAATGGTGCTAAGCTAAGCTAAGGTGTTCGACTCATTTACTTGAACAGACTCTTGAACCCTCTCCTCTACCCTCGTCGGGGACAAAACAAACTGCAAGCCTAGCTTGCTGTGTCTTCTTTGGCCATTCAACCTTTGAAACAAGAGGCTATTCCAGCTTAATACTGCACGTCTTTAATTCGAGCACATTGTTTTTAATGAGTGTACGGACACCGGCGCTGTGTTCATAACCGTGCCACACGCATAGCTTTACAATAATTACATTATTTATATTTGTCCCAAATTATTGTTAATGTACATAATGACTGTCTGGAAGATGTGCAGTTTTAGCAAAACGTCTTTCTGTGGCTCTAAATGATATTATAATTGGCACAGCAATGTCCTCACTTGCGTTATTATAGACTATACAGAATATATATATATTTATATTTATATTGTAGTCAACATTTGAAGTGGATCAAAAAAGTTTATTAAAGTTGTCCTAAGACAAGAACGTGTATTGTTTTGGTTTTAGGACAACTTTGATGAAAGTATATTTCATCTATATATAGTAAGAACAGCTGTAATCTGGCTCAGTGTGAAAGCTGTTCATTGTGACTGAGCTGGGTTTGAGAAGGGCAGAGAGGATTGTTTTAGGCCTGGAAATCAGTTTTAGTTTCTCATAATTAACTCAATGTTTATGTGTTATTGAAGAGCAGAGAGGACTTTTATTTTGCTCTGGCTGCGTGACGTCATAGGGCCGCGCGCGCTCCCGCGTCTGTTGTGATTCGGCTCAAGAAAGGTCTGTGTTTTTAAGTGTTTACACTGCTTAAACTGATAGAAACCGTTCAGTCAATTGTATAGTTTTTAAGCGACGCAAGATGAATTATTTGCTATTGAATGAAACATTGTAATGCGTTGTCTAACAGACGTTATTTTGTGAGAGTAAACACATCTGCTCATGAAAGATGCGTCTCATTTCGCTCCCTGTTTATCATCAACACTAATTAACTCACTTCTCAGCAGTGGCGGATGCAGAACGTGACAGATGGGTGGGCCTGGATTAAGTCGAGGTGGTCCTGAATCTATGGGTGTTCCGAAATCAAGGCTGGGTTTCCCGATAACGTTGTCTCTTAGCGCGCTACGAAGACTCTTAAGGTTAACTTAACTGATACCATTTCTAGGCGTGTTCCCCGAACCAAACCTTAGGAAGCTGCTTAAGATATACCTTCCTATGTGCGACGTTACCCGGTGCTGTCCGGGTGATGGTGCTGAATTGGTTGATATCGATGGCTCGAGAATCAATTATTCTCTCATGCAGGGGCTGTTTATGTGAGAAAGCGGTGTTCTTTATAAAAGAAGCGCTTCAGAAATAGTTGAAATTGCATTTATTAGGACTCATGGGATATTATAAAAAATAATCCAAACTATAATAGCCTATAATAGCCTAACCTACATATTTTTAAATTGTATCAAATATTGCTGCCATAATAACCATTTCAAATTTTTATGTGCTTTCGTCTCTTACCCATGTTTGTTCACTGAGGTGGAGCTGCGATGAAATAGTGTTCTTGGAAATACTTTCCAGCATTTTCAGTAATAAAAAAGAAAGTGTAGCCTAAATAAGAAGGTTTCGGAAACGCTGAAACCTTGAGTCCTCTGACGTTACTAGGTGCTGTAGCCATTAAAGAAAACGTATTTAGGTTCATATATATGTTCAATATTATAATATATGTTTTTATTTATTTAATCTATTTTGGTTATGAAAAGTGAACACTGAACAGCATTATAAGAGGCGCAATATGACATGGTCAGACATGATTATGACCACTTCATAGGTTTGTTTTGTAGAAAGACTTTCTTTAAAGTGAATTTCGTTTTGTATAAATTGTATCTTAATTTTAATAAATTTTTCATCAACCAATTGCCTGGATTTAATGAATAAGAAGCAAATATACCAGACAATATAATCATGGAGGCGCCCGCGCGGTCACTTGCACTGCACGTTAACTGGAGCGCATCTCATCCTAACTTAACGAAACTCACACAGACATGAGAAATATATGAAATGCACAAAGCTTGAAATGTCTTTAAACTAAATAATTCAAAACGAAAAAAAAATTAAGGTTATAACGTTGTGTTATTCAAAATACGTTTTCCACTTGTCTAGTTCAGGGTGCTTGCAAGAAAAGTTCTCAAAGAGATCATAGCTGAAAGCTGCTCGGGAATATTTTTCACATTAGAACCATACTGTAACGCAATGAAACATTCAAACTGCTTTATAATGGTAAAAAAATAGTTTATTAGCCTACTGGATGCAGAATGCAGCAGCCAGAGTGGTCTTTAATGAGCCAAAAAAAGCTCACGTTACCCCTCTCTTCATCAGGTTACACTGGCTACCAATAGCCGCTCGCATCAAATTCAAGGTACTGATGTTTGCCTACAAGACCACAACTGCCACTGCACCAATATACCTAAACTCGCTAGTTCAAACTTATGTGCCCTCCAGAAGCTTGCGTTCTGCAAGTGAACGACGTCTTGTGGTGCCATCCCAAAGAGGTACCAAATCACTCTCACGGACCTTTTCCTGGACTATGCCCAGCTGGTGGAATGACCTCCCGATCTCAATTCCAACAGCTGAGTCTTTAGCCATTTTCAAAAAACATCTAAAGACGCATCTTTTTCACCAGCACCTGACTAACTAATACTAACACTTACCTATTCTATTTAATATAAAAAAATAAAAAAAAATAAAAAAAAATCCTAGCTACGTGTACTGTGCTAGACTAACTGAGACTTGTCATGACACTTGTATACTGTTGCTCTCTCGATGGACTGACTGCTTCTATTGTTCTCCTCATTTGTACGTCGCTTTGGATAAAAGCGTCTGCTAAATGATTAAATGTAAATGTAAATGTACTTATTTTGTAATTTAAATTTAATCTACTGTCAAAACTGAGCTAAATACATAAGCCTATATAACATAGGCTATGGCTACCGAGCCAGACATCATTCACAAAAAGGCAACATTGTGATTAGAGAGCACGTAGCTCTAACAAAATGACAAAAAAAACAACCACAACATAACACTCTATTCAGTGAACATTTAAAGTAATGACATGTTAACTGAACGAATATTTAGGCCCTGAACAAGAGGCTGAATTATGGTACTCGGGAATGCCTGTAGATGAGGTTGGGTAGCAGGTTCCCCCAGAGCTGACAGATCCGACGGTGCAATTAAGTGTAGCAGTGATTGTGATTAGCCATAGGCAGATCTGCTTGCCGGTTAGCATCAGTGGAGGTCGTCGGTTCGGAGTTAATCTCCGCTCCATTCTCAGAGCCAGCGGTTGTTCCATTACGATCCACAGATTGGTCCTCCAAATAATTATTAATCTCAATACGAGGTTTTTTAAAAAAATGAGTGAGAGTAACTTGTTTGGCCATACTAAGAAAAATCAAGATACCGTACACTTCTAGCGAACGTTATAACCGTTAGTTGTTCGCGTCATAGATGGTTCGCGCCAGATTACAATAGAGCGTGCTACGTTGATGTTCCATTGACCAATGAAAACACGTCACCAACACACTTAAATTTTAAAGTTATCAGGCTTACTTATAATTTTACTGTTTTTAACATAACATGTTATAGATGAAATACACCACATAAAGTAGTATCCATGTTTAACAATACAGAGTAGTATTTTATTTTATTTTTTTATTTCTGATTGGGCGGGCCAGCTGTCAATGTGGGCGGGACCAGGCCCATCCAGGCCAGCCCACAGCTCTGCGCCTGCTTCTCAGTAATGACGGAGAAACTGATCCTGCATCCCAATGTGCATACTATCCACCCTGTCTGCCATAAGTAGTATTGAAAATGACTAATATCACATAGAATTTAGGATGGATAGTATTCAGATTGGGACGCAGGGTGAGCTTTTTGAGACTCGATTGAATCGGTTTCTTCTCAAATGATTCAGTGACTCGATTGAATCGGTTTCTTCTCAAATGATTCAGTGACTCGATTCAGTGACTCGATTGAATCGGTTGCTCCTCAAATGATTCAGTGACTCGAATCTCTGCTCGCTGATCACCTGCTGGTCAAAACTGTGTAAATGCAGCGAGAACAACAAACACAAACACAACTGTTACAAACCAGCTGAAAATGTTCTCATGCTAGTGTGAGTTAGTGTATATCTACAAATTGTGATTTACCGTATGTACATCACAACTAAATATGAACTGTCTGTATAGTTTGTGCTCTTATGAATGTGCAGCGCTAGTTTTGAGTGTTTTTGTCTAATCAGGTGATGTAACTGATTCCCTTACTAGTGTGCTGACTACTGAACTAGTGTGCTGACTACTGAACTAGTGTGCTGATTACTGAACTAGTGCGCTGACTACTGAACTAGTGTGCTGATTACTGAACTAGGGAGCTGACTACTGAACTAGTGCGCTGACTACTGAACTAGTGCGCTGACTACTGAACCAGGGAGCTGACTACTGAACTAGTGTGCTGACTACTGAACTAGTGTGCTGACTACTGAACTAGTGTGCTGACTACTGAACTAGTGCGCTGATTACCGAACTAGTGTGCTGACTACCGAACTAGTGCGCTGACTGCTGAACTAGTGTGCTGATTACTGAACTAGTGCGCTGACTACTGAACTAGTGTGCTGATTACTGAACTAGGGAGCTGACTACTGAACTAGTGCGCTGACTACTGAACTAGTGCGCTGACTACTGAACCAGGGAGCTGACTACTGAACTAGTGTGCTGACTACTGAACTAGTGTGCTGACTACTGAACTAGTGCACTGATTACCGAACTAGTGTGCTGACTACTGAACTAGTGCGCTGACTACTGAACTAGTGTGCTGACTACTGAACTAGTGTGCTGACTACTGAACTAGTGCGCTGATTACCGAACTAGTGTGCTGACTACTGAACTAGTGCGCTGACTACTGAACTAGGGAGCTGATGGAGAGATTTAGTTTGGGTTTGCTCTCTGTTCATGGCTCTCTTCATCTTAAACACACAGAAAAACTCCTGCTGAAGCGACTGAGATCACGTGACACACCGTTATAAAGATGGAGATTATTAAAGAGGAGACTGAAGACTTCAGGATTGAAGCAGTATTCAGTCTGAAACAAGAAGAGACTGAGGAACAAACAGGTTGGTTTCTTTCTCAAAGCTTGACTCACTCATCTGATCCAGTTATTATATAATAAAGGTACAAAGCAGGTTAAGTTAAATGTACAAATATTTATAAAATGCTATAGACCGCGAATAAGATTGCAAAGAATAATAAGCTAAATTAAATGATGTAACATCTCTTGCGCGTCGCACTCAGCAAATCTTGCACTGATATTTTAACGAATAGGACACAATCCTGCATTTAATGCAGCTGCAATTTTTTTTTTGGTTGTTTTACTCAAATTGTATGAAAGTGAGTAAAGAAGGCCCCCTTTAAAATCACTGAAGTTGTCAATAAATGAAGCTCTTTTACATCGTGTGCATTTTGTTGATTGTAACGTTTAAACGTGAGGACATTTTATTAGTCCCTCCTTTCTTTTCAGATTCAATGATTTAGCTAAATTGTGGCCAGGTTTAATTTATTTGTTTGTTTTAATTAGGCCTAAATAATGGGAGCGAAATTATACAGTTCCTCACGTTTTGCTAAAATAAAGGAAATAATTCATAAAACACGCAACAATTTCTTGATCAGTGAACAGATATATTTTCCCCAAGTAGTTCTGTCAAAATAAAGGACAGGTAAGGTAACCAATAGCCTTACAATGAATGTGCGTGACAAAAATGCATGCTGTTTTGTTAAAGGAATTTTAAAATATAAACTAAAAATGTGACAAATATTAAGTAATGTGAGAATATTGACATTTTGCATAGTATAGCCTAGCCTACTGAAATAGGCTACCACTTTTAAAGCTCAGATGCAAAGTAAACCATAATTTCTATATAGAATAATATAACAGGATTCATATTATATAAATAGTACTGCACACGTTATGTTTCAAATCTAAAATATGGTGTAATACTATGTGTGTAGCTTAGAGTAAATATAAGCACAGGCTCAAAGGCTTGACATTTATCCTGCTTGAATTTTTTTTCTAAGAAATGCACATAACTTCATAAGTACTAAATTTGCATCTGTGAATTTTAAATATTTGAACTACAGTGTTTTTCTTTCATTTTCCGCCAACTGCAGCAGTCAAATCTAACACATCGGCGAGGTAAAGCTGACGGCTATTTGCAAAAATGTTCTTTGATGCGTTCATTTGATAACTTGTGGTTAAAACACCGCTCAGTGGTCAAAAGCTGCAAATACACTTTGCAGCGGCGGCGCCTACAGCGGTAAAAAGCACACTTTGGTTGGCCACCTACTGTACGAATTCACACTGGAGAGAAGCCTTATGCATGAACTCATGCATGCATGTGGAAAGAGCTTCACTGAAAAAGGGAGTCCTAAAGTCCACATGAGAGTTCACACTGGAGAGAAGCCATACACTTGCCAACATTGTGGAAAGGGCTTCTCTCAAAGAGGACATCTTAAAAGTCCACATGATAATTCAAACTGGAAGGAGCTTCAAAACAGCAATAAACTTCTGTAGCCTGTAGAATAGGAGTAAGTTTTGAGTTGACAACCCAAAAAAGCCAACCTGGTTTAGATCAGGATCAGCGAGCTCACAAGGCTCGATATAAACATAGTTTGAACCAGTTTGCAATTAACTCTGGAGCACATGCACCTGAATGTGTAACACGTGCAGCAAACAGCCAGTCACAGAGAACATGGAGAGCATCAGCAAAGCGTCAGTTTGATTCACTTCTTGCGAGAGTCAGCGCAATTCATTTTTCTGCTGAAGATTAAGAGATGTCGTATACAAAGGAATCAACTGAATTTAATTATTTATATATAGTGTCACACAAAGCTCAAATTTAATTTAAAATCGAAGCTTAAAATTAATTGTCACTTCATATAATAATTAAATGCATATATTATATGAATTATAAACAATTACAATTAGTGTAATATTAATATAATAGATAAATAGCTGCTAAAGTCTGCATTTTTGTCTCTAAAATTCTGTGACTGTAAACTGCTTTAGATCTGGAGCGAGAGATACGAGGGAGTGGCTTCATTGCATCAGATGTCACTTTGCTCTCAGCTGATTGGTCCAGTTTGGGTTTGCGATGTCTAACCCAGAACAAAACCTGCAGGGTAGCCGTGTAGCAGAAGTTACCATAGCAACGCAATCCGCTCAGAACCAACCCATCTTCTTGAGCCCGAAAACTCAGAGTTTGCTCAAACTAACGTGAACTTACCTGGGTTAACCTAAACCGGCTTCTTGCTACAGGCCACAGGTATCACATGAGAATTCACACCGGAGAGAAGCGGTTTACTTGAGATCTGTGTGGAAAGAGTTAAAAAATGGAAAAAAAAATGCACGAATTGACCAGGGGCCCGTTTCAGAAAGGAGGTTAAGTGAAAACTCTGAGTATGTTAACCCCGAAATGAGGGAAACTCTGGGTTTTCAGTTTCAAAATGGGAGGTTTGTCAAACCCAAGAAAGCAGGGTAAATCAAGCCCGTTTCTGTAAGAGAGGTAACTTGGACTCCGAGTCGGGTACCGTGGTAACTTACTCTGTGAACCTAACCTGGTCGGGAGCAGGTTTTCTTCGGTAAACCCAGAGTTTCTTTCCATCTCCTCCCCCTTTTTAAAGTGTTAGCGAAGTTTAAATGCCTTATTCATTCATTCACGCTGCAAAATTGCTTTTCTTACTGAGTATTTTTGTCTTATTTCAAGTACAAATATCTAAAAATTCTTAATATGCATTTTATATTATTTTATATTATTTATATTACATTTACATTTACATTTAATCATTTAGCTGACGCTTTTATCCAAAGCGACGTACAAATGAGGAGAACAATAGAAGCAGTCAGACCATCGAGAGAGCAACAGTATACAAGTGCCATGACAAGTCTCAGTTAGTCTAGCACAGTACACGTAGCTAGGATTTTTTTTTTTTTTTTAAATAGGTAAGTGTTAGTATTAGTTAGTCAGGTGCTGGCGAAAAAGATGTGTCTTTAGATGTTTTTTGAAAATGGCTAAAGACTCAGCTGTTGGAATTGAGATCGGGAGGTCATTCCACCAGCTGGGCACAGTCCAGGAAAAGGTCCGTGAGAGTGATTTGGTACCTCTTTGGGATGGCACCACAAGACGTCGTTCACTTGCAGAACGCAAGCTTCTGGAGGGCGCATAGGTTTGAACTAGCGAGTTTAGGTATATTGGTGCAGTGCCAGTTGTGGTCTTGTAGCAGAGCATGTGAGCGGAGCTGAGCGGTGAGAATTCCCGCTCCCCACTCACGTGGGTGTTCGCTCCACCGCTCAAAGTTAAAGCAGACCGCTCTGCTCATTTCCGCTCCCCGCTCACCTACAATTTCATCCCGCTCCGGTGAAATCGCTCCACGCTCCCTCACATTTAAAATTCCTCTGCATGCCTAACACCTGCCGTTTTCAACCGAAGCCTTGGGACACACTGTCTGCGTGGCGGACGTGGAGCAGGTTTGTTGCGTAACTGCTGCGGAAAAATCCGCTTCACTTCTATTCTGTCGTGGAGCCGCGGTTGCGGTGTGGTTGGACCACGCACCTGATACGTACATATCCCGCAGGCAGTGTGGCTGCTCTAATCTGTTAACATAGGCGTGGAAAGGAAAATCAACACGCAGCAAACCCGCTCCGCGACGCGTCCGCCACGCAGCCTATATCCTATAAACAACTCACAGCAACATCAGTCCAAATAGAACATATATTTATATCTCTTTCTCTATGAAATTAAAAATCACGGACAGGGTTAAAGGAAAGGGAAAGGGAAGTGGTTTGTGGCCAAGTATGGTGACCCATACTCGGAATTTGTCCTCTGCATTTAACCCATCCAAGTGCACACTCACAGCAGTGAACACATACCCGGAGCAGTGGGCAGCCATGTTGCGGCGCCCGGGGAGCAGTTGGGGGATCGGTGCCTTGCTCAAGGGTCTCACCTCAGTCGTGGTATTGAAGGTGGAGAGAGCACTTGTTATTCACTCCCCCCACCGACAATCCCTGCCGGACCTGGGAATCGAACCGGCAACCTTTGGGTTACAAGTCCAACTCTCTAACCATTAGGCCACGGCTGCCCCCTCACCTCCTATTTTTTTTAGGCTACATTAAAATGTAGCCTATTAAGTAGGCTACATTAAAATATTCGTATGACAAAACTTATTTAATTGATTATTAGCCAATATTTCCTATTTCAACCATATTCAAAATGCTCACGTTTTGCTCTGGCCTCCCCATGTTCTTCATGGTTCCGCATGATGTGTCTTTTTAGATTAAAATGCGAATCCTTACTTATTGAAATCGTATCACCACATTCCTGTTCATGTTCAACATCGTTATCATCTATTTTTTTGACAGGAATTGTGCACCTGTATGACCTGTCGGTTTGCTTTTGGAAATATTTCACAAACTCTCTCCTTCACAACGAACGATTTTTGAAGTGTAGGCTGACAGTTTTGTTAATTGTTGAAGGCACAGGTGAATTCTGGGTGGATTTGTGCATGCCTTAGACTCGTGGTGTGAGCGGTATCGGAGCGGAACCGGAGCGAGACAGAGCGATCGCTCCGGCCTTTGGATAAAAACCCGCTCCGCGCTCCGACTATATTTCGCACGCTCCGCTCCCCGTTCGCTCTCCGCTCCGCTCACATGCTCTGTCTTGTAGGCAAACATCAGTACCTTGAATTTGATGCGAGCGGCTATTGGTAGCCAGTGTAACCTGATGAAGAGAGGGGTAACGTGAGCTTTTTTCGGCTCATTAAAGACCACTCTGGCTGCTGCATTCTGGATCAGTTGCAGAGGCTTGATAGTACATGCGGGAAGGCCCGCCAAGAGAGCATTACAATAGTCCAGTCTGGAGAGAACAAGAGCTTGGACAAGGAGTTGTGCAGCTTGCTCTGACAGGAAGGGCCTAATCTTCCTAATGTTGTATAAGGCAAATCTGCAGGACCGGGCCGTTGTAGCAATATGGTCTGTGAAGCTTAACTGATCATCGATCACGACTCCAAGGTTCCTGGCAGTCCTGGAAGGAGTTATGGTTGACGAACCCAGCTGTATAGAGAAGTTGTGGTGAAGTGATGGGTTGGCGGAGAACACGAGCAGTTCTGTCTTAGCAAGATTGAGCTGAAGGTGATGGTCCATCATCCAGCTAGAAATGTCACTTAGACAGGCTGCAATGCGATCAGTTACCGTCGGATCATCTGGTTGGAATGAGAAGTAGAGTTGAGTGTCATCAGCATAGCAGTGGTAGGAAAAGCCATGCTTCTGAATAACCGATCCTAATGACGACATGTAGATGGAGAAGAGAAGTGGTCCAAGCACTGAGCCTTGAGGAACTCCAGTAGCAAGAAGTTGTGACTTTGAAACTTCACCCCTCCAAGACACCCTGAAGGACCTATCTGAGAGGTAAGACTCGAACCACAGGAGGGCGGTTCCTGAGATGCCCATTTTTCTGAGGATGGACATGAGGATCTGGTGGTTAACTGTGTCAAAGGCAGCAGACAGATCCAGCAAGATGAGTACAGAGGATTTGGAAGCTGCTCTTGCCAGTCTCAGGGCCTCTGTAACCGAGAGTAGGGCGGTCTCAGTTGAGTGTCCACTTCTGAAGCCAGATTGGTTGTTGTCCAGAATGTTGTTCTGTGCAAGAAACAGAGAGAGTTGGTTGAACACAACTCGCTCAAGTGACTTTGCAATGAATGGAAGAAGCGATACCGGTCTGTAGTTTTCTAAAAGTGCTGGATTTAGAGCAGGTTTTTTAAGCAGTGGGCTTACCCGAGCCTGCTTAAATGCTGTGGGAAATGTACCAGTGTGAAGCGAGGTGTTGATAATTTGAGTAAGTGCAGGTATGACTGAAGAAGAAATGGCTTGAAGGAGGTGAGTGGGGATAGGATCTAGCGGACAAGTAGTGGGATGATTGGAAAGGATGAGTTTGGAAACCTCCGTCTCCGAGAGAGGAGAAAAGGAGGTGAGAGATTGTGTATTTGTCGTTATGAAGTTATTATTAGTTTGTGGTGTGAGGAATTGGTCACTGATGGTTTTTGTTTTATTTGTGAAGAAAGTTGCAAAGTCATCAGCTGTAAGCTTCAATTGAACCTGATCCTTAAGCTGCAGTGCTTTGTTTTTTATACATGCAATATACAGAGGCAAGATGAGAAGAAAATGTAATTTAAACTTTTCTTAAAACAGTCAGTTCCCCTCAGAAATACATTCATATAAACCCCCACTCCCAATTCAATATTTAGGATTTCCCTTCCATATTTCGCAGCTGACTTCAAGAAGTTAGGAGCACCAAAAAATATTTAGGAGCATCAACTGAATATTAAGGAGCAACACAACTGCCAATTGAGCGGAAGGGCTGGCAACATCCTTCCTGATTATTAAAAATCTTCATCAATTGAACCTGATCCTTAAGCTGCAGTGCTTTGTTTTTTATACATGCAATATACAGAGGCAAGATGAGAAGAAAATGTAATTTAAACTTTTCTCAAAACAGTCAGTTCCCCTCAGAAATACATTCATATAAACCCCCACTCCCAATTCAATATTTAGGATTTCCCTTCCATATTTCGCATAGTGAACGTTGAGCTTGCTCAGGCTGCTACAGTATTTTCTTTTCTTTGTGTCCGTCTTCTGCGTTAATGGCTGTTTACACACTTGGCAATATTTCCACACAAATGAAATTTTGGAAAGTGATTTCAATGCAGTTTGTGCAAGTGCGGTCACAAAACCGGTCAGTTCCAAGTAGGGTTGGGCGATATGGCACAAATATATCAATATTTCATGATTTTATCACAATTCTTTGTCATGTTAGTTTTACTATTTTGTCTGAGCAGTATGGACAGACTAATTTCCCTATTATAAAGACAAAGCCTTTCAAGGTAACAGAATATAAAAAAGAATGGTGGATATTTAGGCCAAAGTGGGTGAAGATAAAAATCTTTGTCATTATTTTATCTTTGTTATTAAAAAATAAGAACAAAGATGCACATTACAAATACAGTGTTTTATTTTCAGGTACAACAGGCATATTTAGCAGGAGCATTCAAGAAATTGAGTGAACAAATATAAAAATAAATCACTATATAGATTGATTCCTATTAAAGTAACTATTTTTTCAGTCAAGAGTAGTTGGTTATTTCTTTCTCTTTGTGTTTTGTTGTTTTAACATTAAATAATAAAAATTCTGTTTATTCTGTCAGTGTTTTATAGTAATACCATCATTTACTCACTCAAAATTAGTTTTAAATCTGAGTTTCTTTCTTCTGCTGAACATAAATGCTATTTAACCCTTTAAAACCGACGGGAGCGCCCGCACTCCGGTTTGCGTGTCTCTGTTTAAAAGCCAATAGAAACCGAAACCAAAATGGTAGCGCAATAATTCTTTTTGCATACAAAATCAGAGACGTTACACATTCAAATCAAGCCAACAACATGCTCCTGTTGCGTTGTTTTCACCCTCTAATGAGTCTGCACAAATTGCATAAAATGCGTTTTCAACAAAAAACATTGCACGTCTTTGCACACGTTATATAGATCTGAGGTTCCTAGTTACCTTTTCCTACGACTACTATGACGTAATCACGTTTTGTGCACTATGACCCCAAGGTTTGTCGCATGTGGTGACGTCACAAGCCGCGACATTTGACTTTCATTTGTGCATACTATTCTATGCGTTCTATTCGTCACTCTCTCTCTCTCTCTTTATCATTGCAATCTGTTGCTTCAGCTTTTCTTTTCATGCACGCACACAAATGCACCTTTACAAATGCAAGCACAATCACACTCGCGTGCATAATGTTACGACTGCATGAAAAAATAAGTACATGCACGTAACTTAGAGGTGTTGGCGCTACTAACGTTACTGGCATCTGACGACGAGGAACTCTCCCACTGTTCATCTGCTCCAGATTCTGTTTCTTGTGGGGTTTATTTATGTTTATATATGTTTTATGTATGTATTTATTTATTTATTTTTGCACAAGAATAACTGAGATGGTCTTTATGTATTTATTTATTTTTCAATCAACATACTCTCAAAAACAATATTGTCTTATTGACCCCACAAATTAAAATGCACTCCATTCATCTGTGAGGCATGCCACATGCCCCTCTGCATTATGCTGGTCAGGAACTGTCACAAGTGTTATCACAGCCTTTCTACATTTTTATTTCTGATAAATTACAGATTTTGGAGTAGTGTAACTTTTTATTTTACATATTGCTTTTGAGAGCAATGTTGATTGAACAACTAAAAAAGACTATGTTAGCGGTTTGACTTCACAACGCGCTGTTTATAAAAATGAGTGTATCTCACAAACGAATTTATGTAATCAGTCCAAATCAATTCTATGTAGTTTCAAAGTGTTTTATGCAAGTTTTTTACATTGACAAGTTTGAGGTTGACATTTGTGATATCTCTGTATTTAGTAAAATATGTTGAATTTTTATTTTTTATTTTCATTTATTTTGTTGGTTTATTGCACTTTTGAGCTATTTATCTAGTAACTATGGATTTCTTACATACATATCCTTCAAATTGGGGGTCTACGGATTGTATTGATATATGACATTTGAAAATACTCAAAAGAATGACAGCACAGCATGTAAAAATACTAATATATACTCTGGCGGAATTGTTCTATGGCAGGTCTTAAAGGGTTAAACAGTTGCTGGTCCACAGTGACTTCCATAGTATTTTTTTTTATCCTACAATCAAGTGAACCAGCAACTGTTTGATTACCCACATTCTTCAAAATGTCTTCTTTTGTGTTCAGCACATGAAAGAAATTAATACAGGTTTGGGACAACATGTGAGTGAGTAAATAATGACAAATTAAATTTTAGGGTGAACTATCCCTTTAATGGCAGTGGGCTGCATGTTTAGTTCTGTCCCTTTAAGAGCTGCACGCATCTAATATACAGGCACGCATCCGTTGTTTAAAAGTAAAAGCTGTTTACTTTTATTTTAGACATAACTAACTGAGTCTATATGTAAACCTTGTGTGTTTTGACAGTATTAGCTCAAAAGATAACTTAGTTCAGTAATCAGGCGCTGTTAGACAGGCTTTTCAGTTCACGCACTTCAGGTGCACGGGCTCTGAAAAAGCGCACGTCAGACCAGCGCGTAAATGAAAAGCTTAACCGGCAAGGCTTTAAAACACACGCAAATAATGTACTTTTGTGATTGTGAATAAGTGCAGTGTTTCGTGAGTGTAACTCTTATTGCTGAGTTAACACTGAATGGATGTGGCGTTGTACAGTACATACAGACGGCGGCACCAGAACTGCAACTGAAAGAATGTGCGCTGTAGCACGATACTACAATATTTCTTCAAAAGCAGATCGTGGAGACATTTTTATCGTACACGATCAAAAATCATTATATCGCACACCCCTAGATCCAAGTTAGCTACCTGTCACGTGGCACATGCTGTGCAGTAATTTGCGAATGTTTAGCAGAGAACTGTAGAGGTCGCACCACAACAATTATTTGCACTCGCACAAATGCTCCCAAATATATTTTGGAGTCGCACAGATTACATTTCGGGAGCATATGCGACCGAAATGGTCGCAATTTCGAGCCCTGTGTTGGTCCAGGAGAGGTCCTCTGTGATGTGCACACCCAGAAACTTGGTGCTGCTCACTCTCTCCACGGTCGCACCATTGATGGTCAGAGGAGCATGCAGAGAGTGCACTCTCCTGAAGTCAACAACAATCTCCTTCGTCTTCTCCACATTCAGAGAGAGATTGTTGTCACTGCACCACCCGGCCAGGCGGCTCACCTCGCTCCTGTAGTTTGTCTCATCTCTGTTGCTGATGAGACCCACCACAGTCGTGTCATCCGTAAATTTAATGAAGAGGTTGGAGTTGTGTGACGGTGTGCAGTCGTGGGTCAGCAGAGTGAAGAGGAGGGGGCTCAGCACACATCCTTGGGGGGCCCCTGTGTTCAGTGTGATGGTGCTGGATGTGTTACTGCCGACCCGTACTGCCTGAGGTCTCCTGGTCAGGAAGTCCAACAGCCAGTTGCACAGAGAGGTGTTGAGCCCCAGCTGGACCAGTTTATGAATGAGCTGTTGAGGGATGATTGTGTTGAATGCTGAACTGAAGTCTATGAACAGCAATCTGACATACGTGTCCGTTTTGTCCAGGTGTGTGAGGGCGGGCTGGGTGGAGGGCAGTGGCGATGGCATCATCGGTCGAGCGATTGGACCTATATGCAAACTGGAAGGGGTCCAGGGAGGGGGGGAGGACAGACTTTATGTGTTGCATGACTAGCCGTTCAAAGCACTTCATGAGAATAGGAGTGAGTGCTACTGGACGGTAGTCATTGAAGCAGGATGGAGATGACTTCGGGACTGGAATGATGGTGGTAGCTTTGAAGCATGCGGGGACAACAGCCTGGCTTAGTGAGATGTTGAAAATGTCTGTGAAGACATCAGTGAGTTCCACTGCACAGTCTCTCAGTACATGCCCAGGAATGTTGTCAGGACCCGGAGCTTTGCGTGCATTGATCCTGCTGAGGGATCTCCTCGCGCTGTCCGGGGACAGCGTCATCATGAATCGATGGGATATCCTCCTGGAGTACTGTCTCTTGGCCCCTCTGATGCCGCGGGATAGGTTGGCCCTAGCTGTCCTCTGGCCCTCATCTCCAGCTCTAAAGGCAGCGTTCCGAGCCTTCAGAAGTCTGTAGACCTCCCCTGTCAGCCACAGCTTCTGGTTGGCCCAGACAGTGATAGTCTTTGTGACTGTTACATCATCAATACACTTGGTGATGTAGGCAGTGACAGTCTCTGAGTACTCTTGGAGGTCTGTGGTGTTGTTGTATGTGGCAGCCTGCTTAAACATATTCCAGTCAGTGGTGTCGAAACAGTCTTGAAGTGCCTCTGACGACCCTTCCGGCCACACTTGTATCTGTTTGTGTATTGGTTTGATGACTTTAACGAGCGGTCTGTATGCAGGCATTAGCATGACAGTGATGTGGTCTGAGGCTCCAAGGTGGGGGAGGGCCTTGTAAGCTCCTCTCTGGGTAGTGTAAACAAAGTCCAGCGTATTTTTTCCCCTTGTTGGGAAGTCGACATGTTGGTGTATTTTTGGGAACACACTCTTTAAGTATGCGTGATTAAAGTCTCCAGCCAAGATGAGAAAAGCATCTGGGTGGGCTGTCTGCTGCTCACTGATGTGCTGGTACAAATCATGTAGTGCTTCATTCCTGTTGATGTTGTTGGAGCTGGGAGGGATGTATACAGCAACAAGCAGAATGGCTGTATATTCCCTCGGTAGATAGAACGGCCGGCACTTAATAATCATAAACTCCACCAGGGGTGAGCAGTGTTTGCAGACCACAACAGCGTCGCGGCACCATACATTTTTGATGTAAACACAAAGCCCACCACCGCATCTCTTACGTCCCTCGACGAGAGCTCTGTCTGCTCGATAGCATGTTAGCTGCTCGAGCTGAATGGCGCAGTCTGGAACGCTGTTGTTGAGCCATGTTTCCGTAAACACAAAAACACAACAGTCTCTTACAGTCCTCTGAGTAGAGCGAAGTAGTCGGATGTAGTCCAGTTTATTGTCCAAAGAGCATACGTTCGCCAGTAAGATGGTGGGGATAGCTGGCTTGTGTGGGTTAGCCGCTAGCCTAGCTCGGATACCTCCGCGCTTATCCCTCTTCTGCTTCCTCTCACGCCGCTTGTAGCGCCTTCGCTGTGGGCGAGATGCAGTAGTGGGGGTCGGTGATGGTGTAGGCCTCCGGAGCAGACCGAGGTCCCGCAGCTCTTCGGCATGCACGGAGTTTAACTCTAAAAATGTGGTTCTGCCGACATCGAGCAGAAATTCACGACTGTATGCGCGCTTAAAGACAAGTAGACGAGACGAATATGTACAAAAACATTGCGACTTACAAGACAAAAAAAACACGAAAACACCGTTCTGTCAGGAGAGGGAGAAGCCGCTGCGTCTGTTGTGCGCGCTGCCATTTTGGAACATAAGTCGCAGTGTTTGGACATTTGGAACATTCATTTCTCGTCTCGTAAGTCACAGACGAGACGCTCAACACACAATCATCTTCATTAAAAGTAGTGAGACTAACCTATCTTTCCAGTGCTGATGCCGCGCTCTCTCCTGTTGTGGTCTCTGATATTGAAATTAGCTGATAATGAATAAAATGCAGCGCCTATGTATTGCTTTCATAGACGTGAACTCTGTTAAATTTGCATATAGCGTGGGAAGAATGGATTTATATCCGTTTTGCGAAGACACATTTATGTGGCCAAGTGTAAATGTAAACGTTTTAACAAATCGGATAGCTATCCGATCAGAGAAAACGCATGAAGTGACCAGGTGTAAACAGGCCCTCTGATGTGAGTGGAATATGAACAGGGACTCTTGTCCCGAGGCACACAAGAAACTTTCAGCCAGATGTTTTGGAGCTGCTTGGAACTAAACTCTGCAGGACAGTGTCCCTCCAGTACTAAGTTTGGAGATTTATTATAGTGTTAATGTAACCATTAAAGCACTTTTTACAATACAGATTGTCAAAGCAGCTTTAGCAGCTCTAAACAATGTAATGACATGAAAAAATAGCCTAATAAATTAACAAAACTTTTATTTTTCTTGGGTCTCAGGAGGATATTTACACACATGCTCTAGTGTAGTTATTTACCTGTAGTTGTTAATGACGATGGGTGTCATCAGATTTGTTCATGCTTTCATTTTTTATTTTTACTGTTAATTAGAAAGACAGACAACAGAAATACATAGAATGTGTGAACTAGCACTTATGTGAGTGCAGTGTTACTGAATGAGACTTTTAAACTGATGTGCTCGACACTCTTACTTTTGGGTCGACACTCTTTTAATATAGTGATATAATGATTTACAGTGCCTCTTTGATTTCTTGTTGATTATGGCAAATCTGCTTCTTCCACACAGAAATTCAGCTGGAATATTCCCATCAGTTTACAGATTCAGACGAGCATCAAATCATCAGTAAGAAATCTGTAAAGACTGAGTTTATTAAAGAGGAAAGAGAAGAGATGAGAGATCCAGAACCCTGCAGAATCAAACACACTGAAGATACTGAAGAACAAACAGGTTGCTCCTTTATTCTTCATTCATGATGCTGACGGTTCTAAAGTTTCAAGTAGTTTTAGATTTTGTTTGTTTTAATTGGAAAAATCTTTAGAGATCTTCAATAATATAACTAAATCAAATAATAAGGGACACTTTCTATGAACTGGGTAGTTTTTTTCCAACACAATTATTTATGTTAGATAACTGTGTTATTGATCAAACATGTTTAAAAGTTATTCCTAGAGAAACATGGTATTTGTGCCTATTATGTTTTTAAAAAATTGAAAATCAAGGTCAAGTTTCAGGGATGTGTATATATTAAATGTAATAGTTGTATTTATAAAACTGCATCAAAATTATCTAAATTTTGTATAGCAATTGTCTACTTTCCAGTGTTACATCAGGGTTCAATTTAAAGCCCTGCACTCCCGCGGGAGTACCGCGGGACCCAACACAACAGGGTGCGGCGCGGGACAAATCTTGATGGGCGAGTGCGGCTGCGGGTGGGAAGAGACTTGTGTGTGTGCGGGATGCGGGAGAGTAAAATTATTCGCGGGACTCCCGCAAAATAGAAATGATCTAAACTTAAAATGTCTAAAACATATAAATTGTTATTTATCTGTTGCACAAAAGCAAAAAGAACAACTAATATTAACATTAAAATGATTAACATGCGCAAGCTAGGCAGAGTTTCTGTTTATAACACGTGTTTAAAAGGTTGCGCAATGTAGCCAATCACAGACTCAGCTGTTGATTTCTGGAATGCAATGGCCAATCAGGTGACTCACCACAGTGCTGAAATTGTGTGCTCACGAATCGTCGCATTTTAATACACGAAGTGTAGACATTGTAAAAGATTCATTGTGCATGTTCACTGTGTTATAACAGAGCTTTATGAGATCGCGATGAACTGCGATGTCAGCTTTTAGTGATAATAAAGGAAGCTGCTCGCATTTTGCCATGCCTAACCATGCACGCAGCAGCCCATGCTTGCTTTTCTGTTCAAAATAACAGTGGTTTGTGAATGTTGATGCTTAGCCTAAATAACAAATATTTTATCAGGAGCGTTTATACTGGGATGTTGTGGAGCTTAGGAGATGTTACAGAACCATTTCATGTAAATTTCTTCGATGTACAGAAAAAAAATCTATATAGATTACTTTTATGCAGGCTTTTGCGGATGGGAGCGGGACCAGATAAGATATATTTCTGCGGGAGCAGGCGGGCGTGGGACAGAATCTTGCGGGCGGGAGCAGGACTGAAAAATCCGTCCCGCGCAGGTCTCTAGTTCAATTTTATGTATTTTCACATCTTTTACGAGTTACTGACAAATGTACTGTTTTTACATTTATTTCAGAGTTGATTAAAAAAAATGAAGAATTGAGTGAAGTTGAGGAAAAAAATCACTGTCAAAGCAAACAGAATGATTTAAATAAAAGAGCCAATAAATATTTCACCTGCACTCAGTGTGGAAACAATTTGACATCCAAATATAAATTTGATGTTCACATGAGAGTTCACACTGGAGAGAAACCGTACAAGTGTTCACACTGTGACAAGAGATTCAGTCAGTCAGGAGACCTGAACAGACACGAGAGGATCCACACTGGAGAGAAACCGTACAAGTGTTCACACTGTGACAAGAGATTCACTCAGTCAGGAGACCTGAAACAACATGAGATGATTCACACTGGAGAAAAACCTTACAAGTGTTCACACTGCAACAAGAGATTCAGTCAGTCAGGATCCCTGAAAACACATGAGAGGATCCACACTGGAGAGAAACCGTACAAGTGTTCACACTGCAACAAGAGATTCAATAATTCAGGATTTTTGAAAAGACATGAGAGGATCCACACTGGAGAGAAACCGTACAAGTGTTCACACTGTGACCAGAGATTCAGTCAGTCAGGATCCCTGAAAACACACGAGAGGGTCCACACTGGAGAAAAACCTTACAAGTGTTCACACTTTGACAAGAGAATCAGCCGGTCAATACATCTGAAAACACATGAGAGGATCCACACTGGAGAGAAACTGTTCAAGTGTTCACACTGTGACAAGAGATTCAGTCGGTCAATACATCTGAAAACACATGAGAGGATCCACACTGGAGAAAAACCGTACAAGTGTTCACACTGTGACAAGAGATTCAGTCAGTCAGGATCCCTGAAAACACACGAGAGGGTCCACACTGGAGAGAAACCATACAAGTGTTCACACTGTGACAAGAGATTCAGCCAGTCAATACATCTGAAAACACATGAGAGGATCCACACTGGAGAGAAACCGTTCAAGTGTTCACACTGTGACAAGAGATTCAGCCGGTCAATACATCTGAAAACACATGAGAGGATCCACACTGGAGAGAAACTGTTCAAGTGTTCACACTGTGACAAGAGATTCAGCCGGTCAATACATCTGAAAACACATGAGATGATTCACATTGGAGAGAAACCGTTCAAGTGTTCACACTGTGACAAGAGATTCATTCAGTCAATACACCTGAAAACACATGAGAGGATCCACACTGGAGAGAAACCGTATCACTGCACTGCATGTGGGAAGTGTTTCAACCAATCTTCTGCTCTACACAGTCATACAAAAAAACAATCACAGTAAGTAGATCATCTACAGATCCAGCACTTTCAGGTCTGACGCCGTGTTCTTGCCAAATGTGACACAATAATGCATCAAACAATAAAATATAATCTAAATAAATCTGTCATAACAAGTGACGTGTCAAGGAAACATTATCTAAAGTTTTCACAGTGAATAAAGTTCATCTTCATAACCAGCAGATTTAACTGTGAGATTCAGATCAACTCAAAGATGGAGTTCCTCCCCAAAGAACAATGTCAAAAAATGTTTTCTTGTTTTCATTTTGCTTCATTAAATAAATGATATCAGTGTGCTTCCTTATGAGTTTCATGTTGTTCAATTGTCTTATAATGCTTATGTGTCACTTGCAGTTTGCTTGCTCTTTCATGAAGGAAAGCAGAAGATTTTTACAAACTGTTCTTGTTCAGGAAGCTGAAGAAGTGACTAACACTTTTAAGAAAGACTGCTTTCAGTACTGGGGAAATTAAGGAAATTCACTTACAATTTATTATTGCTACACAGAAGTTATCAAGCTAATTGTATCTTGTGAACTGTTTATGTATGCAATAAAATCAAGACATTTGTCAGTGATGTGTTTTCATTATTTGTAATCCAAAAGTGAGATCTCTCTTGCACTTTAGGGCTGTGCAAGTAATCTAATTTTATTTTTGATTTTGAGTTTTGTTCCAAGGATAATGAAAACAAGATGTTTGAGGTAAATTTATATATTAGAGAAAATCTGGTGTCTTGGGGACTTTATTACTGTGACGTGTGTGTCTGTTAAGTCCACGTGACCCTAGTAATCCATTATAAGTTTACACCACTGATAATAGAGAACTGGATTGCTCATGACATTATAGAAGTGAAGCCATTGCACCGTCATATTGGTATTCCCTAGTATTCCCATACATTCTTGTAAATTAATAGGAAATCTAACGATTTTAATGAAAAAACATCACCTAACGAGTCAGCATTTTTATATCTGAATTATCAATGTACAACGCAAACGTCCTGAATGTAAATTTGTTTAATGTTGTGAATTTCCCCTGCATATTAAAAATTAAGTTTCATATTCATAACAGTAGCGAACATCAGATGGACGAGATCCTCAACATATGTAATACAAATGACAAAGTGCTCACAAAATCTGAATAAAGATTTATGCTTTGTATGTGCCTTGTACAGTTATTCACTGTTTATGTAATTGTTGTTATATTGTTTTTATACTTACAGTATCTTACTGCAAATGTTTCAACAATGATTTCGTTAACAGCATGCATTTTGAAGCAGTTCATGATTTAAATGTTGGTTAAATTAATTAATTCTACATGTATACGATATGATATTGCGATATGAAGTCCACGATACGATATTTATTGTGATATTTAAAAAAAAAAGACAAATTAATAAGTGGGAAAAATTTTAATTTTGTACATTTTAAAGTTAAAGTACTCTAGTTTACTTTGAGAGTTCAAAATTAAGAGCTCCAACCCATGTGAGACTTTTATTTTATATTATTATTTTTGTGTGTGATTATATACATGAATATTTTCTTTTTTTATGCAACCATCAACAACATAGATTACTGGTTTGCAATTTAAACAGTGTTTGATTTAATTTGTTTTTAAATCTTCAGTTAAATACTCCAGTCTTCAGTGTCACACGATCTTTCATAAATCTTTGTAGTATACTGATTTGTATTTGTATTTTTTTTATTTCTTTTAGATTTGATGCTTTTATCTATTTTTGATCAAATAAATGCAGAACTTGGTAAGCATAAGAGACTTCTTTCAAACATATTAAAAAATCCTAATTCAAATCAGTAGTGTACAATCACAAATGAACACAACACAAGACAATACGAAGGAAACATCTATTGAGTGCATAAAAAAAACATAAATCATAAGCAAAATTTCCTTTCCAAGATCTTTCCTGCTTTATTGTATGGTAACCAATTTTTATCTCAGACTGAAAAATATTGATAAAAAGTGATAATTGTGAGATAACATTTAATAACAATTTCACATTGTGAGATATAAAGTTGCAATAGCAAGAAATGCATTATGACATTCACATTGTGAAATATTATGTCACAGCTACAAAAAATAAATTTGGTATTGTGAGATAAATTTGCATTATTATAATATAAAATTACATTCTAAGATATTACGTCATAATTGTGAGACATAAAGTAAGTGCCCTATTGATAAAGGGCATCTCAGGAACCGCACTCCAGTGGTTTGAGTCTTACCTCTCATATAGATCCTTCAAGGTATCATGGAGAGGTCAGGAGTCCAAGTCGCAACATCTAACTACTGGGGTGCCTCAGGGCTCAGTTCTTGGACCACTTCTCTTCTCTGTCTACATGGCATCACTAGGTTCTCTCATTCAGAAACATGGCTTTTCATATCACTGCTATGCTGATGACACTCAACTCTACCTATCATTCCATCCTGATGATCCGACGATAGCTACTCGCATCTCAGCTTGTCTACAGACATTTCTTGCTGGATGAAGGACCATCACCTTCAACTCAACCTTGCCAAGACAGAACTACTTGTGGTTCCATCAAACCCATCGTTTCTTCACAATTTCACTATACAGTTAGGCACATCAACCATAACTCCTTCAAAAACAGCCAGAAACCTTGGAGTTGTGATTGATGATCAGCTGACTTTCTCAGACCACATTGCTAAAACTGCCCAGTCCTGCAGATTTGCTTTATTCAGGCCCTTTCCAAAAATAATGCACGTCACACCTCTGTTTATCAATTTGCACTGGCTACAAATAGCTGCTCGCATGAAATTCAAGGCATTAATGTTTGCCTACAAAACCACCACAGGCTCTGCACACCTTTACCTAAATTCATTACTTCAGACTTATGTGCCCTCTATAAGCTTACGTTCTGCAAGTGAGCGTCGCTTTATTGTTCATCCCAAAGAGGCACAAAATCACTTTCATAGACTTTTAAATTAAATGTTCCCACCTGGTGGAATGACCTGCCCAACTCAATCCAAGGAGCTGAGCCCTTAGCCATCTTCAAGAATCGGCTAAAAACACATCTCTTCCATCTTTATTTGACCCTCTAACTCTAGCTCTCTCTATTCTAATTCTGTTCTTAAAAAAATAATAATAACACTAGCTTTTCTGATCTTTCTGTATTCTATCTATTTGTTTTATTTTTATTTTTTGTACATTTACATTTACATTTATACATTTATGCATTTAGCAGACGCTTTTATCCAAAGCGACTTACAGTGCATTCAGGCTACACATGTTTTATCACTATGTGATAACACTATGTGTTGTACAGTTAACAAAAGCAAAAAAGGCCTCTAACAGTAGCTTGCTCTATTATTTTTCTATTATATCTGTTTTCTTTTTATTTATTATATAATAAAAAAAAACTTGCTAAATGTACTGCGTTAAAGGGGTCATATGATGCGATTTCAAGTTTTCCTTTCTCTTTGGAGTGTTACAAGCTGATTGTGCATAGATAAGATCCCTGAAGTTGCAAAGACTAAAGTCTCAAAACAAAAGAGATATTCTTTATAAAAGTTAAGTTTTTCTGAAAGTTAAGTTTTTCCATGCCCCTAAAACGGCTCATTCAAACACGCTTCCACATGTCTACGTCACGATGTGGAAATATTTGCGTAACATCGCCCAAATGTTCACGCAAAGAAAGAAGGTGTGGTTTCTGTAATGATTTTTTAAACAGTACCTTGTTTAATTTAGCTCGTTGGTTTAAGCTTTATTTTAGCTTTAGGGAATCTTACGATTTGATATTGATATGATCAATTGATATTAATCAAACTGTCCAACTTATACCTTATTTAACAATCGTCCAGCGAGTTGTTAGATTTCAGTATATCTGAGAAATTCTGCTCGTGGCCACGATATAATAATACAGAATTAATTAAATAACCTTATGACGGATATGAGCATAGGTAACGTAATCTGGGCAAAGTTTGATTTGAATATTTCACAACAGAACACAGAACACTTCTCTATAAATCAAACAAGTTTATTTGTTATCTTACTAAAATACATGAACTAAGCAAAATAACACAAAACAAAATACATACACACAGGAAATGAATTGTTGCAATTGAGAATGATTAAAATATAGCACTGTTTTGCTATTTCCACACGATTTACATTTACATTTACATTTAGTCATTTGGCAGATGCTTTTATCCAAAGCGACTTACAACTGAGGAATACATAAAGCGATTCATCTTAAAGAGGCAATCGGACAGAGGAAGTGCTCGTAACACCAAGTCTCAGTCATTGTTTAAATAAGTACAAGCTAGCAAGGGAAGGAGAGAAAGATAAAGGGAAAGATTAAGTTTTTTTTTTTTTTTTAAGTTTAGGATGAAGTCAAGTTGTGCCGAAAGAGATGAGTTTTCAGTTATTGCTTGAAGTTATTATGAATGTCAACTATTAATTGAAGCTAAATAGCAAATGAAATTGTAACCTCAGTTGTGAACTTTGTCATTGAACATTTGGGTTACTGTAGTATAATTCTTCATGTCTGTAGAGGCATATTATTTGCATGGGCATGTAGGCTGTGCTTTGTTGTTGTTCTGCCTTGTCCTTAAGAAGCTGGAGCTCAGATCAGGTGGTATCTGGGAATATTTTACAACCACAACTTATAACTATTACATAAATAATTAGTATTCTGCAGGCTTTTAAATAATCTTTAACTTTACCTACTGTTTTAATACACAATATACACTACTCACAAAAAGTTATTTATGGAAAATGTAAAACGTTCATGCCACAGCGATATCATATCATGAAAGTAGGGCATCCAAGTAGAAGCATGCAATGGCAACCTCTTCATCTCAAACCACTCATTGAAACAAAAGCCAACAACAGTGGTGGCTATACCACAACAAAAATGTCAATGTCCCAACAACTTCCCATGTGTCCCCGAGCATCAACCACAGCTCGACAACAACGCCCCATGTTGCCGAACGGTCTGCGCAGTGCCGATGCATCCCGAACAAGCCAAAACAAACTAACAACAATGGCGGACGTTGGGTTGCTATTGATGTTCATGGCTTTGCGAACCTTTGCATCCAAACACGGCAAATCCAACGCGTTCGTGTTTAGCTGCTATTTCAAATATGGCGGTCCAAAGTTTCTGTTCATCTTGTTGGTCACGGTAACCCAGCCCCTGACGCAAGCGGTTCTTTCTTCTAGCCCAGCAATGTTTTAGTGCTACTTACTGGTTCCTCATCCAGCGCAAATGCTCCCTGGCCCATGCAAGTCTCCCTGGCCATTACAGTCTGGGCAGGTGTGTTTAGTCAGTACAGAAGTGGCCTACACCTTGTGAATGGTATTGTGACAAGCCAATACTACCTGAATAACATCATTAATCCAGTCATTGTGCCTCTGCATGAGCAACACAGGCCTGATTTCATCTTCATGGACGACAATGCCCCAGCTCCTCGAGGTCACATCATCAGGGAACGGCTGTTGCAGGCTGGGTTACCTCAAATGGAGTGGCCTGCACTTTCTCCAGACCTGAATCCCATAGAAAATCTATGGGATCAGCTGAGTCGTCGTGTAGAGGGTCACAACCCTGCACCCCAGAACCCCAATCGCCCGAGGGCAGCCCCTCAAGAAGAGTGGGACGCCATGCCTCAGCAGACAACAAGTCGACTTGTGAACAGCATGAGGCGCTGCTGCCAAGCTGCAATTGATGCCCAAGGACACACGAGAAGCCACTGCGACACCGACACCCCCGCTGTGGTACAGCCACCACTGTTGCCAGCTTCAAAAAATAGTTTGAGATGAAGAAATCAACACTGCATGCCTCTACACAAATGCCCCACCTTCATGATACAATACCGCTGCAGCATGAATTTTCACATTTTCCATGAATTTCACCCGAAAGTCAAATATCCCTAACTTTTTGTGAGTAGTTTATTTGTCATCTTATAGGTAGTTAAACAATAAGATATAGGCACAGTTCTAACTTAAAAGCAAAATTGAACTTTGGTACAGTGTTGGATTGCAAGACTTAAGCAGATTAAATATATATTTTAACACCATGTTGACTAAAATCAAGTTTAGTTTACTGTACCACCCAACATTACCAAAGTTAAAAAGTTGCTTTTAAATGTTGAGCACTTTCTGAAATACATATAGGGTTCAGACAATTTGATTTTTAATACACGTTTAAGTTTAAATGTAATTCTAGGCCTAGTAAATCAATTTATTGTAATTAATTGTAACTTTTATTAATTTCTTACAGATGCAGTGATCCAGAAATTTCTTCACCGAGGGCCTATTGGGGATGGCAATAAACCAAAACCTAACCAAGCTGTGGGAATACAAAACTGTAGACCTTTAGCTACAATTGGTTGATGTTCTGTTCTTATGCCTGTTTAGTGTTTTGATCAGTTATATTGTTTTTTAGTTTTGACTGTGCAGCTCAATAAGATTTTTTCCTATTTAAATAAAGACTGTTTAAATAAAGATGTTACTTTTTGTAGCATATTGCACCATTTAACATTTAAATGAAACAAAGATCACGTAACTGTCACGGTGCACACAGCAGGGAGAGACGAGGAACACGCAGACGAGGAAGTACTTCAAAATAATAGTCTTTAATGACAACATCAAGGGTAGACAGGGCAAGGTAGACACACCGGGAATAACAAGTAGACCAGACGAAATGGAATACAAAAGACAGGACTTAAATACACATTCACAAATCACACACACCTGGACATGAATTAACTAATAACGACATGAAACGAACCATATACGGAAACAAGAGGTGGGAACACAAGACACACAGGACACAACTCTAACATAACTCCCCCCTCCCGGAAGGCACGTCCCGTGCCGTAACAGTACTACCAGGGAGGGCGGGAGGGCACTCTGGAGACCCCACGGGACCGACACAGAGACATACACAAGAAGGGGCCTCCAGAGCGAAACTGACAGACGTAGGCCCCGGAGGAGCAGGGAGCTCAGGAGGCCAAGGCAGGTGGTCACTACAGCCGGGACCCTTGTACCCCCCCCCCAAGAAATCCATGGGGCAGCTCAGGGGTACCAGGAGCCCTCCGGGGCGAAACAAACATGAACACAGTTAAAAAGACCTTAGATCACAGTCTGGTCAATTTACGGCCATGACCGGCTGACGAAACATGATGGGCTGGCTTGACCACCCAACGGCGGGGGCCGGCGGGCTGGAGAAAGCCACAGCCGGCGGCGGGCCGAGTGACCGCGGACGGCGGGTTGGCATTCCCCGCGTAGTAGGCACGTGAAACAGAAGTGGGCCGCGGACTGCGGCGTGAAACAAACGTGGTGAGCTGGCTTTCCCTGCCAACGACGACCAGCGGGCATGAGTCAGCGGCAATCCGGCGAGCTTGAGTCAGCGGCAATCCGGCAAACTTGAGTCAGCGGCAATCCGGCGAGCTTGAGCCAGCGGCAATTCGGCGGGCTTGAATCAGAGGCAGGCCGGCGGGCATTGAGTCAGAGGCAGGCCGGTGGGCTAGGGTTAGCCGTGGATGGTGGCATCATCAACTGAGGGCTGGTTGATCCGCGAACGGCGGCGTGAACTCCCGCGAACGGCGGGATGGCAGAGCCGCAAACGGCGGCGACAACTCCCGCGAATGGCGGGATGGCTGAGCCGTGAACGGCGGCGAGAACTCACGCGAACAGCGGGATGGGAGAGCCGCGAACGGCGGCGTAAACTCCCGCAAACCGCGGGATGGGAGAGCCGCGAACGGCGGCGAAAACTCCCGCGAACCGCGGGCATGAGGGCTCACGGCGAGCGGACTCGCTTGCCGCGAGGGACAAAACACAGGAACAAAGAAACACTTGAAGAAATGAACAAAACGAGGTGACGGGACGACGCTTACTGTTTGGTCTGGTCTTCTGTCACGGTGCACACAGCAGGGAGATACGAGGAACACGCAGACGAGGAAGTACTTCAAAATAATAGTCTTTAATGTCAACATCAAGGGTAGACAGGGCAAGGTAGACACACCGGGAATAACAAGTAGACCAGACGAAATGGAATACAAAAGACAGGACTTAAATACACATTCACAAATCACACACACCTGGACATGAATTAACTAATAACGACATGAAACGAACCATATACGGAAACAAGAGGTGGGAACACAAGACACACAGGACACAACTCTAACAGTAACAGGTTAAAGGATCAAATATATGAAACCATATATTTCGTAAAGTGACACGTCACATATATGTAAATCATTTGCTATGCATATATGTCTAATTTGTATATAACACATAATTAAAATAGACATATATCCCACATATATTAATAATTATATACATTCCATATATGGCAATACATGTATTTTACATACATAAACATATATTTTTGTATGGGGTAGACTTATATGTCAATATATGAAATTGTTCCATTTTACATTTACATTTAGTCATTTGGCAGATGCTTTTACCCGTGTCGATCATCAAGAGGAGAACTCTATTATCCTTACTTTAGAGATAGATACGACGAGTTCAGCCACTTTATAGAGATTTTGTTTGATACTTGCTTTTAAGTTGAAATGACGCTATGTGGCTTGAGGGAATTCCGCGCGTTGTTGCGTGACGTCACTCTGGGGATGTCCTTCTGTTGTTGCTTGGTTGGCTCTGGGTGCTGTTTGACGCTCGAAGTTCTTCCTTGAGTTCCTTTCGCGTAGCTTCAGACTTTCAAGGGTTTCTTCAGAGATTTGACTAGGTGTTGGTTCAATGTTCAAACTCGGCCAGATGGTAAAGGCTGCAAGCTCTTCTGGAGCAGCTCCAAGTTTCAAGAAACGTGCGATTTCGAGCAGAGAGAGAGAGCGAGGGGGTCTGTTTTTTAGATGGACTGATGTCAGGGCGTCCACCAGCGCTCTTCCAATGAAAGGGTTCCTGTGGGTGGAGCCCCGCCCACATGGATCAATCTTCTGTGCGTAAATTTATCTGCTTAGTTATTTTGTCACATGAACAAAATATCCTGGCAGATTTCTATATGTGTTATAATCATACATTAGGATCAGAGAAGTCAACTCTCACCAACTTGTTGCATTTATCATGGCCGTTAAAATGAAACCAAATTCAGCATATTTCCTACACGTTAATAGTTTTCCTGCTAAGACACACAAAAGGGTTCAAATTAAAGATTAAAAACAACACATCGTGCATATGATGCTATAAGTGTAGTAATAATAATAATAATAATTCATTACATTTATATAGCGCTTTTTCTGTTTGTTTTTTTAAGCACTCAAAGCGCTCTACATTGTGAGGGGGGGGGGGGGTTTCTCCTCGTCCACCACCAGTGTGCAGCATCCACCTGGATGATGCGACGGCAGCCATAGTGTGCCAGACCGCTCACCACACACCAGCTTATTGGTGGAGAGGAGACAGAGTGATGAAGCCAATCAGTGTATGGGGATGATTAGGAGGCCATGATGGTCAGAGGCCAATGGGCAGATTTGGCCAGGATGCCGAGGTCACACCTCTACTCTTTTCGAAAGACATCCTGGGATTTTTAATGACCACAGAGAGTCAGGACCTCGGTTTAATGTCTCATCCGAAGGACGGTGCTTGTTGACAGTATAGTGTCCCCGTCACTATATAGGGGCGTTAGGACCCTCACAGACCACAGGGTGAGCACCCCCTGCTGGCCTCACTAACACCTCTTCCAGCAGCAACCTAGTTTTCCCAGGAGGTCTCCCATCCAGGTACTGACCAGCTCAGCCCTGCTTAGCTTCAGTGGGCAACCAGTCTTGGGCTGCAGGGTGAGATGGCTGCCGACTAATGCAGTACTCACTTTACAGGAGAAAATTATACCCCCAAAGATTACACAAAAATACCATTGATTACAATAACACAGTAAGCTTACTTTCATTTCATAAAATGCAACCTGACTATATATATTGTAAATATAATATATATATTGCTTTTGGTAACATGCTTTAATAGCCCAGTAGCTATTATTAATTGTCTTTTGGAACAATTTATAAAAGTTTTTGAGTCCTTTTAGAAAGGTCCAAGACCAGAAACAAGCTGTGGAAAGTGGGAGAAAAAGAGCGAGGTTATGAGGTCATGAGAACATCACTTTAGGGTGCATCTGCAAAACTTCAGCACTCAGACTTCTCTCGTAAAACAGTCTCGACTTATTGAATTATGCGTTAAACGGTCATCCTGAACATGTCCAGATCCAAAGAGTTATTTTGTAGATACAACGTCCTTTGTACTGTTGTTCATTCTAACTTTATTTATGGTACCGGTCGGTACCAACATGAAAGGTTCTGTTCTTTAACGACATCCAGATGTTCTTCTCAAATTTCTCCTGGTTTTATGGGTCTCCTGAGTTGATAAGACGGTTATCTTCTAAACATTGAGGCGTCAGTGGCTTGGTCAATTTCGGACTCACAGGAAAGGGAATCATCTAAGTTTTCCCTTTGGGTATGCAAGATTCTATAATTGTTTGGTCTTTGTTTTATCAGGTTCTACATTTCAGTGACTGGTCACTTTAGGGCCGTATACGGTTCACACATGAGACTGATGGCAGTCATATTTAAATGACAATATGAACAACGGCGCAAAAACATTTTTTTTTCAGCAAAAAATCCGATCTGAGCATTAAGACCTGCAGTGTGAACTAAGTCTATGTCTTTCTCATTGTTTTCATGCAGAACCGGGAGCATTAACAGGAAGTGATGTCATCACATGAAACAAATAATATTTGAAAGTTAAATTTCTTAAAGGGCAACACACTCCCCGCCTGACCTACGTGAGGTCACTATGAACTTGTGAGCGTGCTAAACCTAGTCTCTAGATCAGTCTTTGGGTAGAAGTAGAACAACTTCTACAATTGGCCTTAGAAAGGTTTTAATATTGCCTTGGTCAGTTTTTGTGACCTCAACCTTTCTTACATGCCCATCCTTTCCAGGGAATACGGCAGAGATTCTGGCCATGGGCCAACAGTTGCGGGCTATCTGCTTGTCCCTGAGCAGAACTAGATCTCCCACTTGAAGGTTTCTGCAAGGTACTGTCCATTTTTGTCTGTGTTGCAAGCAAGATAAGTATTTGTGGGTCCAGAGCTGGTTTGCAAGAGCCTGAACTTGTCTCCATTGCTTTGTGTACAGGTCCTTGTCCGAGAAGTCTCCGGGAGGAGACGGAACTCCTGTCTTCTGTGTAAGGAGCACTGACGGTGAAAGTATGAATGGTTGTTCCGGATCTGCAGACACAGGTAGGAGTGGTCGTGCATTTATGGTAGCAGTCACTTCAGCCATTAGTGTGCAAAGGACTTCATGGGTTAAGCGAGTTTTCAGCTGCAGAAACATTGAATCCAGGATTCTTCTTGCAATGGCGATCAGGCGCTCCCACGAGCCTCCCATGTGAGAACTGTGTGGTGGGTTGAATTCCCAGCTGCATCCTTGCTCACTGAGGTACCTTTGCACTGTTTTGTCCATTCCAAGCTCCTTGCACGCTCCGATGAAATTGGTACCACAATCGGAACGGAGCTGTTTCACAGGGCCTCTGAGTGCAAAGAAGCACCTGAGAGCATTTATGCAACTTGACATGTCCATAAACTCAATGATCTCGATGTGCACAGCTCTGGAACTCATACAGCAGAACATGATGGCCCACCGTTTGCTCTCTGCCTGTCCTCCTCTGGTGCGTCTGCTTGTGACAGACCAGGGTCCAAATACATCGAGCCCCACATATGTAAAGGGAGGGCGGACTTTGAGACGTTCAGATGGCAGGTCCGCACTGTGTTGTTCTTCAAGCTTTGCACACAGCTTGCGACAGGTTATGCATTTGTGGAGTACTGAATTGATTAGTGACTTGCCTCCCAAGATCCACAGTCCTGCTGCCCTGATTGCTCCTTCTGTCATGGCCTTGATGTTTCACTTGCTCATGGTGATGTCAAATGAGCAGTAGGGATATGTGGCTATCTTTGGAAAGAATTATTGGGGGTTTTTCCGCAATTGCAACCTCAGAGTACTTAAGTCGTTCTCCAACACAAATTAAATTGTCCTCCATGATCGTACTGAGTTTCCGCAAGCAGCTACTTTTGGATACAGCTTGGTTAGCTTGGAGGGCTGACAATTCTTTTGCAAATGCAGCCTTTTGTGTTGCTTTAAGAATAACATTCCTTGCTTGGTAAATTTCGTCTGTAGTACGAGGTAAGTCACATCTGTGCCAACTTTTGCATTTGTTGTTTTGGTTCGTGTGCTTGAAGGATTTTGCCATGTGAACTAGAAATGCTACTCCTTTTACTAGAGAGGTGAAGGTAGAGAACCATTGGAATTGGTTAGAGGTAAGCTCTGGTTTTTCCAGGTTAGTAGCACATGTTTGTACTTGTGGTCAGATTTCTGAGTCATTTTCAGGTTCAATTAGCTCAAACATCTCAGTTATTTGTGTTTTTTCGGCAGGTGGCTGACGCAGGAAGGAGGGGCCGGTGAACCAAGAAGTCTGTGCCAGGCAGGATGCAGGTAAAGATCGTGATGCATGATCTGCAGGGTTTTCTTCTGTACGTACGTAGTCCCACTGCTCAGGTCTCGAGGCCTGACGGATGCGTTGGACTCTATTGTGAACATACACATAGAATCGTTTTGACTTGTTATAAATGTAGCCGAGCACCACTTTGCTGTCGGTAAAGAACTTTATGTAATTTAACTCAAGATCTAGCTCATCCTCAATGAGATCTGCCATCTCTACTGCTAAGACAGCAGCACACAGCTCAAGCCTTGGGAATGTAGGTTCAGACAGGGGTGCTAGTTTTGCCTTGCCCATAACAAATCCTACTTCGACTTGCCCATCTTTCTGAAGTGCTTTCAGATACGCCACAGCACCTATGGCCTTAGTCGATGCATCTGAGAATACACACAATTCTGTGTGCACTGCTTCAATTAGTGAGGTTATTTTGTATGTACGTGGAACATGAAGCTGTTCTAGGTCTTGGAGAGAATCTCTCCAGGCTTCCCATTTGCTTAGTCAAATCGATTGCCTCAGCTTCGGATGGTACGGATACCAAACCATCATCAATGTAGAAATGTCTTTCCACAAACTTGACGGTATTAGCACCATGCTCCTGTGCACCTTCTCTGATGGTTCTTCGCAACCCATAAATGGCCACAGCAGGAGATGGCCGATTGCCGAAGACGTGGCCCTTCACTCAATACTCAATAATTTCCTTGTTGACGTCATTGTCCTTGTGCCATAGGAATCGGAGGAATTACAATGGTCATCACGCACCAAGAAACAATGGAACATCTGCTGAATGTCCGCTAGGATTGCAACCCTCTCTTTCTGAAAGCATAGCAGGATGCCAACAAGGGAGTTATTGAGGTCGGAACCTGTGAGGAGCACATCATTGAGAGAGATGCCCGAGTAACGAGCACTGGAATCAAAGACCACCCTGATCTGATTGGGTTTTTGAGGATAGTAGACCCCAAATGTAGGAAGATGCCAGCATTCATCCCCTTCTCTCAGTGGCGGCACTACCTCAGTATGTCTGTTGGTAAACATCTTTTCCATGAATGCCACATACTTTTGCTGCATCTCAGGTTTTCTCTTCAGGGTTCGTTGCAGGCATGTGAATCGATTAACAACTTGCTCCTTATTGTTTGGTAAGCGCTGGCATGGTTCTCTGAACGGTAGAGGAGCTACCCAGCTGTTAGCATCGTTTCTGTAGACGTTTGTGTCCATTATTTTTAGGAAAGCTGTGTCTTCCACGGATGGAGCAGGTTTGTTGTCATGCTCAGTTCTGCTGAACACTATCTGTCCAAGCGTCTTTTCAGTTGCTTTGGTAGATGTGCTACCACTTTGCTGCATCTCCTTGACCTGCATAAAGTTCGTACAGGGTTGAAAAATTGAATGGCGGCCACCTTCCAGCACGTTGGTCTTGAATGTGTTGACCGTTGTCCTATGTACATTACCCAGGCACACTTCTCCTAATATTACCCAGCCCAGATCCAGTCGTTGGGCAAAGGAGGCGTTGATTGGTCCATTGACCTGCTGCCTGACCTTGTCTGCCCTAATCACATCTCTTCCCAATAGCAAAAGTATTTCTGCTTCCGGTTCTAGTTCTGGAATGTGCTTGGCAATGTGTCGGAGATGAGGCTGGTAAAGAACTGCACTTGGCGTTGGAATCTCAGAGCGATTGTTCATGATCTCATGACACTCAATGCGTGGTGGAAGAGAGATGAGAACCTTTTAAGACTGTGCGTGTGAAGTGTCTTTCGCAGATGGACTCCATGTTATGAAGCTGTTATGTGAGTCAGCATGAAATGGAGGAGCGATGGGCAAAGCTGATAAGAGTGGAGAGGGAGAATGATTCTGAAGGTTGATTTGAAAATTGACATATTCACTGGTACGTTCAATTTTAACTTTCTCCTCTTTCAGCTGCAGCATGCACTGCTAATTCAGCATCTTCCAGCACTTGTGCCTCCACAGCGGCTGCATCAGCTTCTCGTTGTAGCATTAACACTTCAAACTCAGTGTCTATTCTTACTGTTACCAGCTGATTTTGAGCTTCTCTTGTGGCCTTTTCTATTTTCAGTTTAGCCTCTTGGCTGGCATATGATGCTCTCACTTTGGCGGCTTCAGCTCTGGCCCGGGCATGGGCTGCACTCACCGATGATGCGGATGACTTGCCACTTCTTGTGCTACACACAGACACATTGTGGCCATGCTGCTTGTGGCCATCTTAACCACTTTAACATCAAATAATGCCTTTTTACTGTAGTGTTCTCGTGCAGTGTGTTGAAACTCTGACTAATCACCAAGTTAAACCATAGCCAATGAAGACAGAGTCGTAGTAAGGTTGATCATTTACTGTCACTCTTCCTCATTAACATTTGCGGTAAAAACTGTAATAAAACAATACAGCAATATTCAGTGTCCGTGTCTTGACTAACATTGCATTATTAATGACTATAACATAAACATAAACTACTGTTCTCCTTGAAGTAGCGATTACAATGGCTATTAGCATCACTGAAAGCTTGTACACAATGGTAAACAACTGTTTTTAGCAACTTATCAAACATCATATTTTTTACAAAATCATTACTAATATATGATCTTTAACATGTCTAATGTCATATCAATGAACTTACGGCATTGCCTCTATGATGCTTTTTAGTGGATGCAATGGATTATTAGAGAGCACACTATGTCTGTCTCATTGTTTTCATGCAGAACCGGGAGCACTAACAGCAAGTGATGTCATCACATGAAACAAATAATATATATATTTTTTTACAAATGAGGTAGATGAAGGAAAAGTAATTATAAACTTCACATTTTCACTTGAGAAAATGTACCAAAAAATATTTAAAGAAACTATTTGAAAGTTAAATTCCTTAGAGGGCAAAACACTGCCATTGATGCTGGATGTGGTAAATAAGCTGCCAGTGATCAAAATATTGAATATGAAGTCATTGAAAGTGATCTTTATGAGAATATGGTTGAGATTGTGAATATGAGGCAGATGCTGAATGTACTGTGGAAGTGTGCTCTGACGATGAGAGCGATGGTAAAATCATCTGCACAAATTGAACCTTTTTAAGTTTCAGAAGGTAACGAAAAATGCTTTATTTTATTCTTCTGTAATTGTTCTTAAAATATCATGAGTTTTTTGCTATTGCAGCAGTTAGAGATCCATCCGTGTTGGATATATAGGTCCGGGTCGCTAATGCCCCAAATATGTAATAATGGTTGGTGAAACATTTATGCATTTAAGGGTTAATGTGAATTATGCATAATGAATAATTAATTCTAAAATGAAGATCATGGTAACCCACTAGTAATGACTCAAGTATTACCAAATTCTTCAAATGGAACTACTAATTACTGGAATTGATTTAGAATCAATATTCTAAAGTGAAAAGCATAATATCTCCCTAATATTGGCTGATGTCATTGTAAGCTTTTGAGATATATGCAAGGTTTTGGATAGTAATGACTTATGTGTTACTACATGCTTCTGAAGAAAATACTAATTATTTGGATCAGTATTCTAAAGTGAAGAACACGGTAACCCACTAGTAATTATTTAAGTCTCTAGCAAAATGAATTACTAACCAGGATCAAACAAAAATATCAAAAGTTTACAATGACTTCAGTAATTACTAAGGAGTTATCACGATCTTCACTTTAGAATACTGACCCAAAAATTAGTAATTCCTTCAGAAGGATGTAGTAACACCTGAATAATTACTATCCAATACTTAAAAAAACTCTCAAAAGCTGGGTTTCCATCCAAAAGTTGCGAATTTAACTTATGTGCAAAATTGGAATATCACATAAAACAATTATATTTGAATGTCAAATGCAGAAACGTTCATTCATGCGTGCATGACCTCAAGGGGAAGTCGTGGCCTAATGGTTAGAGAGTCAGACTCGTAATCCAAAGGTTGTGGGTTCGAATCTCGGGTCCGGCAGGGATTGTTGGTGGGTGAGTGAATAACCAGCACTCTCTCCTCCTTCAATACCACGACTGAGGTGTCCTTGAGCAAGGCACCGAACCCGAACTGAAAATCTTCTTTTTCTAAGGTTAGATTATTATTAGGTGGTTGTTCTACACGCTTAAAAAAAAACTCCAGATGGTCCAAAATGCAGCAGCTAGAGTTCTTACTAGAACCAGGAAGTATGAGCACATTAGCCCAGTTCTGTCAACACTGCACTGGCTCCCTACTAAACATCGTATAGATTTTAAAATCTTGTTAATGACTTATAAAGCCCTGAATGGTTTAGCTCCTCAGTACTTGAGCGAGCTCTTATCGCATTATAGTCCTTCACATCTGCTGCATTCTCAAAACTCTGATAATTTGATAATACCTAGAATATCAAAATCAACTGTGGGCGGGAGATCGTTTTCCTATTTAGCGCCCAAACTCTGGAATAACCTAACACTGTTCAGGAGGCAGACACACTCTGTCAGTTTAAATCTAGATTAAAGACCCATCTCTTTAACCTGGCATAGTCATAATACACTTATACATTTATATTATTCAAATCCGTTAAAGGATTGTTAGGCTGCATTAATTAGGTCAACGGAACCGGGAACACTTCCCATAACACACGATGTACCTGTTACATCGTAAGAAGAATGGCATCTATGCTAATATTAGTCTGTTTCTTTCTTATTCCGGGGTCACCGTAACCACCCAGATCCAGATCAGATGGTGGATCAGCACTTAGAGACAACCTCTACAGCCCTGAACGTCAGCGGAGACCAGGACAACTAGATGAGCCCCAGAGACAGAGCCCCATTGAAGACCTTGTCACCTAGACGGCCATTGGGACAAGACCTCGGGAACCAGATGTGTCCTCAGCACAAACTGCTGGTTCGTCTGGCCAGAGGAGAACTGTACAATAAACGTTAACTCCATGTTGTAGCGGGGCAGGAAGGAGGCACGACACAAGACATATGTTTGAATGTTGTCGGCTTGGCCTGGTCCTTAGTCACTTCCTAGGAAGAAGAGAACACACATTAGACCGGTCAGTGTACATTGGAAGCTCTCCCTTTAACTGAGGCTTGTTGTGGCCTTCATATCACTCTCCTCCTGATGAGCTGATTAGAGCCAGCTGTCTCCAATCAGTGCTGGAGGCAGCCATAATTGCCGTTGCCAGGGTCGATGCTACTTGAATGATGGGCACAGTGTTTAACTTCAGTATTGAACCTCATGACTAAAATGACACTTCTTCATTTAGTGTTACAGTTATGGTCAGATAAGTAAGATTTCAATTGTGTTGTTGAGATTCCAGTAATGCCAACAAAATTGGCAATTTAATTGATCCAAAATATATTTTGCAAATCCATTCAGTAGGACAAAGTAAAACTCCACATTATATTTGAGGTGGTTTGTTACATACATAATGCATTTATTTTGACGAGAAATCAGGAAATATCAACCACAGCTTAATCTATTAAGCTTTGAATTATCAAGCTTCTGACAATGTCTTGAGGGAAAAACACCCACACAACAGAGGAAGAGGTTTGTAAGTTATGATACTCAGTGGATGTGGAGTAACACTCTGTGGTTAAGTTAAAAACCTTTATGCCTGAAGCTTTAAATAACATACAAACACACGCACACATGAACTTAAAAGTGCCACGTCTTGTCTGTATAGGCCGCATTTACCCTGCAGGTCTTGGTGCCTAATTCCAATTTGTTGAGTATATCTGATGCTTTTGATGGCCAGCTTACATATTTTTTAAAAAGTAACCCATATCCAATATGTACATTTACACCGTAAACCTGACCAAACAAAATAAAGTATACGTATTGACACACACACGCACGTTTGTTTTTGTGAAAGGTGGGGACATCCCATAGGCATAATGGTTTTTATACTGTACAAACTGTATGTGCTATTGCCCTACACCTACCCTAAACCTAAACTCACAGAAGACTGTGCATTTCTACTTTCCCCCAAAAAACTCACTCCGTATGATTTATAAGCATTTTGAAAAGTGGGGACATGGGGCAATGTCCTCATATGTCACCTTCACCTTGTAATACCTATGTCATACCTGTGTCATTATACAAATTTATGTCCTCATTTGTCACAAAAACGCGGGGACACACACTCACTCCATTCACACATACGCACACGGAGGGGTAAAACCTGCTATTGCTAAGGAATTGAGGAGAGCTGGTAGAGTAATTTATTAATACCTCAAAGTAGCTGTGCTCTACTGTCAAAGAACTTATACTGACAAGCCAATAGAACGTTCCATTGCAGCAGCAGCGTCCAGCAGCAGCAATAATTTTTTCTCTAATTTTAAAGGAATAAAACACAACATAAATTATGGAAATTCATGATTTGTAAGTCTTTAATAAACAGAAATGTCAGTTTCTCATTAAGTTTCTATTGTACATCTTTACATTTATCACTACATCAAGAGCCAGTAATGACAATGAGGTGCACTTTAGCAGAACATCACTGAAGAACAGGCCTGTGCAATTAACCAGAGTCTGACTAAACCAAAGCTGGAGCTGAAGTGAACTCAAGGACTGATGTGGTGGTTCACAAATATCAGTGTCTGCAATGAAACACCTTTGGTTTAATTTTTCAGAACATTTTCAGAATTAGCTTTATTCGCCAAGTGTGCAAAAACACAAGGAATTTGTTGTGGTTTTTTTGTGCTGTCAATCGATTAAATTAATCGATTAATTAATCGCGATTAATTCCACCTAACATTAGAGTTTTTAATATATATATATATATACACTTTTATATTGCAATAATTTCACATTCAATCTTCAAATGTACAATGTACAAACAACATAAAGACAGTATATTTTTTATATTTCTTTAATAGCACCTTTTTTATGATTGAAGGCCAACATCACTGATATCAATACAACTGATGTCTCTATAAAATAGTTTTTTCCCCTGAATATTTAATCATTGACTGTAGCCATTCAGCATTACAGTATAATTGAGAGCTATCAATTTGAACATTTATTAGACTTAACTTCTAATTTAAGTGAACTTAAAACGATCTTCACACAAACCCATTATAATAAATGACATATTTAGCTACCTGTGCCCTTCAGCAGAAATATACAGAAAATGAATAGTTACCAAACACTAAATTCTAAATTAAATATGAACCTCTTAAATCTATAAAAGTTGTTGATTTTTTCTTTTGCGCTTGGATTAATAGACATCATAGCAGCTGGTTATTAGCTTATTTGCCTGCTATTGCTTTAAAAGCTGCTGCTGCTGACACGGATCTGACATGCATCTTATTTTCTCACAACACTCTTTACCTTTCTGACCCACTTCAGGTCTTAAAGTCTCTACTAATGAGCGGACGAGTTGAATCGGGTGTGTTAGATGAGGGAGACAGTGCTGGGGTGCCTCAGGACAGTTTTTAAACCATTTCAGAGACATGTTCTTAAATATGACACATATATAACATATTGCATGCATGCACACAGTTTTAAAGCAGCTTTAATCGCCTTTTTGGTAACTTCATGCCTTAACTGACGGCATAACTACGACATTGCATGCACGTAGTTTCTTTCACTGTTTGATATGAAATGATACAGGCTACAGCACGCGCCGACACCTTTGTGCGTGTATTTGAAGAGCGCGCGCTATGAGCACAGTAACTTTTCTGCGCTCGTTTGACTCGCGCCTGGCGCGGAGGCAAAGTTAGAGCGCGCGTCTGAAACGTCTCCAGTTTGATGTGGTCATAAAGACGTTCTGCATCTAAATAAACGCAATCCTTTTCAAGAAGTGAATGGAAGAAGTGAAGTGAAGAAGTTAAGTCCTTTTGTGAATGGGGCGTTAATCTGAAAAAATTAATCGCATACGTTAACGCACTAATTTTGACACCACTAGTTTTTCTTGGTCATACATACATACATGTATGACATGAGAACAGAAAAACATTTAAATAAGTAAGACTTAGAGCCAGCAGAAAATAAGATCCACACACGGTTATTACACCTCCTCAAAAAATATTTTATTCAATGCTTCATCAGAGGCCATAAAAACAAGTGCAAAAAAGTGTACAAAGGTGCAAAAGGTTTTCGAGACAGCTCTTCCTCAGTGCCATGTGGAGGATAATGTGTAATGGTTTTGTATCACAAATGTAATGGTTTTACATTTCAAAGTTGTGGTTGCATGTGCATTAATTATTCATTATGTTTAATGCATCATTTGTTCATTTGCTCATTATCTGACAGAATCACTCTCCATTTGCCGCTGTTTCCGGAGTGAATTCAGACTATAAAAGAACGACCATCAGCTCATCATCAGCTCACAGACACCATCTACTGATGAACAACATCAAGCCACAGTCTGATTCAGGTAAGATCAAGTGTTGTTTCATATCGTCTTGTATATTGTTTAATGTAGCTTTGGGGGTTTTCTTTCAGGTGCTTGTCAGAGCCACTTATCATTTTAGGGGTTGTGTTCAATAATAAGGTGATCAACTTAAACATCATCTAGTAATTTTCATCACGATTGCAGTTAAGATCATGTTATCTCATGTATGATACATTGTTAACTGTATTTGTATTTCAGCCTCTGGTATCACTGATTATGTGCAGTTAATCAAACTAGATTCTTTAAATTAAAAGTCAAAAAGTGCAATTTCAGTTTTACTGTCAGCACTGAATGGAGTAACTAAAGAAAGCAGCTGAGTTCACAAAGCAGCAAAAGAATTAGGAAAGTCAGAGCATTTGTGCTTTTTCTTAGTATTTGCAGGTTTTTTATTTGAATAAGTGAAAAACACTGAAAATAAACTAAAAGGCTTTTTTTAACTCAAACTACACTTTTTCACTACCATTTTCAGCATTAATTACAGTTTAACAGTCATTACAAGTCATTTATATGACATTGATTGTGTGAAACTTTGAGTGCGTTTAATTAGTGTTGGAGCTGAACTGTTATCTAATCTGAGTTAGACCCTCACATGTATCACGTGTGGTCTTCATCTGCTTCTGTGGATTCTTCAAGAAAAGTCTGTTTATTTAATTTGTCATTGATGGTATTGTGTTCTACTCATCACTCTCATCTTATTTCAGCATGTTACAACTGTTGCTCAATAAACAGTATTCACTGCAGCTTCCCCAGTTGTTTTGATCCTTACATCTCACTATTTCAATTAGAAATGCTAAATGGACTAAACGTTTATTCACATTTGTTTGTATCTCAACTATGTTCTCCATCAGACCAATAACATAGTAGTGGAAATGTGATGCTGAAAGTTCTCCTTTGACTTCTCTGTGGAAAAAGAAACATGCAAATCAACTGTTCTGTCATAAATGTAAGTTGTTCAGTATTTATTGCTTTTTATTTAACTATTTTATTAAAGCAATATCACACTAGCAGTTGTGCTGCAGTATTGAATATTCAGAACAACAACATTATGATATTGTCTTAAGATTTTGAGGGCAGAGAGATTTCAGGTTTCTTTTTTTAAGTTTTTGAAAAGCATTTTACAGGCATAATTTAACAAAAAAATGAAAATTCATCATTTGCTCACCCTCGTGTCGTTCCAAACCTGTAAGACTTTGATTGACATTCAGAACACAAATTAAGATATTTTTAATGAAATCTGAGAGCTTTCTGTTCCTCCATTGACAGTCAACACAACGACCAGCTTGACGCTTCAAAAAGGCCATGAAGAAACCCATATGAATTGGGTGGTTTAGTCTTAATTTCCTGAAGAGACTCGGTTGCTTTATATGACTAACATATTTAATTTAGGCTTTTATTCACATATACACATTGATCAATGCACACTTCAGTTATGGCAAATGGAAAATCCAGCATGCTGGCTTGTCATGTGAGAGCCACCGAGGTTCACTCTCGTGTTTCACAGCATGTTTCAGATCCATAAGAACCAATGAGGTTCTGATTATATTTGCTGATCAGTGTAAATATGTGAATAAAAGCCTGAAGTAAATCTGTTCACCATATAAAGTGATCACATCTCAAATTTGGACTAAACCAGTCTTTTGAAGCATTAAAGTGCTAGTTGTATCTCTGTTCAGTGGAGGGACAGAAATCTTTCATCTGTGTTCGGAAGAAGAACGATTTTTTCAGGTTTGAAACAACATGAGGGTGAGGAAATTATGACAATGTTCATTTTTGGGTGAACTATCCCTGTAACTTTACACAACCACCATTTGAATGGCAACATTTAGTCAGAAGAAACATGTTAGGCCATCTATTTTTACAAATAAGAAATATTTAACATTGAGAAATTAAAGCATTTCTTGCATATTGAAACTAATGACTGGTTTGTTATTTAGTGCCTCCTCTCAGGAATTTGTGAAACAATGGCTCAACATAACACCAGCGTCAATGACTCAACTGGATCACATGAATTTTCCCAAAGGGAGTGGAGGAAATTTCTAAGGAAACTACCATATGCAGAATTTGTATATGTCTGTGTCCTTTCAGTCATTGAGATTCCAGTCATGATCTTAACTCTGATTGCCTTGTGCTCCCTCATCAAATCTCGACCAACTGCTTCAGCTTTTGTTAGTCAGTTGATACTTTCAGATCTCATACAGATCATTTGTATGTTAATAGCAGCAGCAACTTCATGGACAAAGAAACTGTATGGTGCATATAACTATTCTTTGATTGTGGGTCTGTATTTTATGGTATGTGTGGCTTTTGAACGATATCTTCTGGTTTCTCATCCTATCTGGTACAGATCTCACCATTCACTCAAACTCTCCTGTTTTATTTCTGTGATGGTCTGGTTTGTGCCTCTGATCTTTGCAAAGATAAAGCCCCCTCATATTTTTTTTAAAAGTCTTCCCCGGTGTATAGCATGTTTAATTCCCTACCCCATCATCATTCTCTGTTTTGCTGGCACTTGGCGAGGTCTTTCTCACTCAATATCACTGACTGCTCTTAAGCGCAAATTAATTTTGGGCAGTTTGTTTCTGGTGCTGTTGAGTTACACATTTCTCATTCTGCCTTTTGTGATTACGCATTTTACTATAAATTCTATTAAGGTTTACCGTTTTCATCCTTACAATCGTTTATCAATTATGAAATTTTACCGCTGTACACGATTGAATCTGTATGTGAATCCACTTGCTGACTGTTTGCTGTATCTGTTCATGAGGCCTGATGTTGGTAATATGATGAAGTCTGTTCGTTGCTGTTGTAGACGTCAGAGTTTGAATCACAACCAGGACGAACACTCTGTGGTGAATCCACTAAACAGCTGCTGTACTGTAGTCTGCTGTATTTCAGCTCAAAAGCCTTCATCTCATTCACTGAACACCTGCAGCTCAGTTTAACCTGCTGCTAAATGAGCTGAAAAACACTGCACTATATTTAATTGAAGTCGGTGTCAATTTTTACATCGTAAGCACACTTAATTTCTAGTTTAATGCTATTATGATATTTATGTTTGTTAGCTGATTTTCACTATGCATGTACATTTCCCGTACATGTGCTCATTTTAGAGAAATAATTGTAATATTAAAGGGATAGTTCATTCAAAACGAAAATGTAATTTATGTCAATAATCAAAACATTTTTGGGGGTAAACTATCCATAAAAAGACCTGTCTCATGTCTCCTGATTTTAAGTGCATGATTAAAGTAGAGTATATTAGAGGTGTACTAAGTGAACTTTATAAAAGTATAAAATATTAAGCAGCACTAGAAAATGACATGGCAATCTGAAGAGTTTGATAAGCAGGTAGCTGTAATACTACTGTGTGTTTTTGTAGAAGTGTGTCGTATAGATGACTGTATTGTTTTTGTATGTTAAAGAGCTTACTTTCTCCGGTGTCTGTTTCTGCCTCTACTTATTTGACTAATAACTGTTGATGGTAATGTGACGTAGTGATTCTAGCTATGCCCGTTAACTCAAATCATACTTCACAGATCAGTACAAAACAAACTAACCACACTCTTACAATTGCAAAAAAAAATAAAAAAATCTTTAATTTAACTCAAAATGGGACTTGTTTCTTTTCACTGTATCTTGCTTATTCAAAGCATTTTAAAGTTAACAACAAAAAACAACCAAAAATAAATAATCTCATGAATTAATTCACCATATAGGACAACATCAAGGGATCACAAACGTCTTTCAAATGAAAGAAACAGGCATGTGATCAGCTAGAGACAAAAAAGAAGGGAAATCTAACCACGCCACAAGCCACACTCCAGTACTTATTAAAAATATATATTTTAGCACATTAAAAGATACATCTTATATTGTAATAATACATACTATTGTTCTATAACAAATAAAAAGCAGCATTTAATAATCATGATAGCAATATAATAATATAATAAAGTACTTTAATATATTATAGTAAAGTATATAGAATTGTTATTATTATTAAAGTACCTGCCAAAAGACTCTACAAACATTACAATTATCAATGATTTTGAAATAAATATTTTCTGCTCATCAAGCTGAATTTATTTGATCAAAATAAAGTAAAAAAACAGCAATATTGTGAAATATCAATTTTAATATATTATAAAATGTTATTCCTGTGATGCAAAGCAGAATTTTCTTCATCATTACTACAGTTTTCAGTAACAATTTTGCTGCTTCATATTTTGTATGGAAAGAGTGATACTCTTTATTTTTCAGGATTTTTTGATAAATATAAAGTTTAATGAACAACATTTATTTGCATTTATCAAATATATAAATTAATTTTGTTAATGCATTTATTAAATAGAAATCATTTAAATGTCTTCTCTCACTTTGTATCACTTTCATGCATGATGAATAGCACAGCTAGCACTAACAGTGAATCGAAAGTAAAAACAATACTGTAACAGCAAGTCAAGTCAAGTCTGCTTTATTGTCAATTCTTCCACATGTACAGCACATACATACAGAGAGAATTGAAATTGCGTAACTCTCAGACCCTTGGTGCATACAGTTAACATTAAACACTGACAGTAGACGTACAAATACAGATAAATACAGTTTAAACATATGTACATACAAACTATACAGATGAGGATATTGTAGAAAAAGAAAAAAAGAGATAGATAAAGTGGCATAAGGCACATGGCAGATAGAGTGCAAACCAGTTAAATAAAACAAAACCAAAACTGTGCAGATATATGTGTAGTGCAAAAAAGAGCTTATCAGTCTGTTAAAGTGATAAGAGCTCAGAGAACAGTCTTTTATCAGACAGTCAGAGGAGGTAGTTTGCAGTCAATGCTGGATGAGGTAGAGATCAGTCGAACTGACGCCTTTACATTGTCAGGATTCACAACCGCATTCAAAGCTGCGCTGAATGAACGGAACACCACGGGACATCGAGTTGCCTATATAATCATGATGGGTTTAATTCACCCACAGACACAGAGAAGGAGAAATGATTCACGTTCATCTTAAGATCCACCGGAGCTGCCGTCAGTGCGACCACGCGAGCTCTGAGACGCGCACACCAAACACACTCTCTGCACTCGCTAACAAAGCATTAAAGTCATTGTTAGTTGTTTAGGACAAGCCTCGACTGGGCTGATTTATTTAAAAACAGGCTGTCAACTGTGATAAAACTTCCCGGTGTTATGACGGCATTTTTGATTCTGTCGCTCTAGTGTCCTGAATGCGGTTGTGACTTCAGCTGTTCATTCATAACAGATGTATTCAAGCAGATGTTTTAATCTGCTGAATAAATAAAACATTTCAAGTCTCTCACCCCTAAGCAACTGCTGTCAGTCCCAAACAATAACTGTGAATGCAGCTATAATGTGCATTTCTATTGATTGTATCACTGCCCTGTAATTCTTTCTTTCTCTCTTTTCTTATTTTTTATTTATTGTTATTTTTTTCTTTAATTTGTATTAATTATTTATTGTTGTTATTTCTATTTCTCTATTTTCTTGTTATTATCTTTCTTTCTTTATTGTTATTATTTTCTTTCTTTCCTTCTTTCTTTTTGTTGTTGTTATTATTATTTATTTTTTGTAAAGTGTTAATTATGAGAAAACGTTTGAATAAAATATAAGATTACTAGCAGAAGTTACTGTTATTATTTATTGATAGTTTAACTAAAGAATTCAACAACTGATAAGAAAATAAATAGATAAATTGAAAAATAATCGACATTAGTCGACAATAAAAATAATCATTAGTTGCAGCCCTAATCACGTGTGTGGCTTTTCTCCAGTGTGGATTTTTATGTGTTCATTAAGGCCTCCTTTTTGTGTATAACTTTCCCACATTGAGCACACGTGTGCGGTTTTTCTCCTGTGTGGACATTCATGTGTACTTTAAGGTTTCCTTTATGTATGAAACTCTTCCCGCACTGATCACATTCGTACGGCCTTGCCAGAGTGTGGATCCTCATGTGTTCAAGGTTTTGTGGGAAACTCTTCCCATATCGATCACATTTGTGTGGCTTCTCTGCTGTGTGAATTATCATGTGTTCAATCAGGTTTCCTTTTATTGTGAAAATTTTCTCACACTCATCACATGCATATGGCATCCCTTCACAATTAAATATTATGTCAAGGTCTTTTTTGCTTTGCAATTTTTTGCTTAATTGCTTTGCAATTTTGCTTGCTTGAGAAACTCTTTCCACAGTGAGAGCAAGTGAAACATATTTTGTCATTTTTCAATGAAGAACTCCAGGATATCTCTTCAGTTTTGACCTGATGTTTCTCCCCCGCATCAATGAGTTCTTCAATCTCCTTGTTCTCTTCTATCAGGTCTAAATGAAAGTAAAAAGTTTCAAAAATTTGATTTTCAGCAAATCACTAAAACATTACTAAAATAAATTAATGAAATTAAATAAATAAAAAAATCAAAGAGAAATGCGAAAGGAAATTTACATGTGAATCCTGACTAGGGATGCAACGATGCCATTTTTCAGAACCGATCCGATACCGAAAATTCTGAGTATCTGCCGATACAGATCCAATCCTATTTTATTATTTTTTTATAATACTATTATATACTATTTAATACTATTATAAATACTATTATAAACTAGGGTAGTGAATAATTCAGCAGCAAAAGATACTCTAGAAAAATCATGGGTGCACAATAATTTTATAAAATCTATAAAACATTTTTATTTACAAATAAAAGCGAATAAGTGTAGGACTAAATCTGGTAAAATGTATTGTTGTAAAGTACATTCATGAAAAAACAAGCAAATACATTTATAGGCTATATAAATATATACTATAAAATTAAAATAACATTTATTTTAAATGTATAGCACAGTAATGAAGGCAGGAACATATGATAGATAGGACAGAACAAGAAAGACTATTAATAATCTTTAATTGCGCAAAAGTATTATAAAACGAAAGGCTCTAATACAGAGCAGCACAAAGCGCTTATGTGCATCCCATACGCAGAATGATGCACTTGAAGCGACACGGAGTCACAGCACGCAGGCTGCACATCCCTCCGAGTCCACATAGAAAAGTTCAAAGTAAAAAGAGGAAAGATATTGATATTGTGCGCTCTTGAAGAGAGTTTGACTGTAGTAACCGAGCGTGACACAGTTTGAATGCTGAATGGAGGATGACAGACAGACGCAGCGGAGAGAAGAGAGAAGACGCACCTGAACTATAATGAGGACAGGAACCAGAATCAGAATCAGAAAGAGCTTTATTGGCAAGTGTGTTTGCACACACAAGGAATTTGTCTTGGTGTTAGGCGCTTCCAGCACAGAAAGTACAAACATAGTGCAGACAACATATACTTAAGGTAATAAAGAGAATATCCTATGTACGGATGAAGGTTTGATGAGTTATTTAAAGATGTACAGTATGGCAGAGCAGGTAGTCCAGGGAGCCACGGCTGGACGGCCTCTGTGGCCCTGGCCTCGCCACTCGGCCTGGCCACTAGAACCGGGACCCTATAGGCCCCCCCCAAAAAAAAATCCTTGAGGGAAATGATGGTCTTTGAGGCCCTCCGTGGGCCTGACTTGCGAACAGGAGCCCTCCTTGGGCTACACTCGGGAACTGTGGCCCTCCCTGGGCCAGACGTAGGAAACAACCCCAGGAGCCCTCTCTGGGCTGGACGTGGGGGCAGGAGCCCTCTCTGGGCTGGACGTGGAAACAGGAGCCCTCTCTGGGCTGGACGTGGGGGCAGGAGCCCTCTCTGGGCTGGACGTGGGGGCAGGAGCCCTCTCTGGGCTGGACATGGGGGCAGGAGCCCTCTCTGGGCTGGATGTGGAAACAGGAGCCCTCGCTGGGCTGGATTCGGGGAATGGAGCCCTCTCTGGGCTGGACATGGGGGCAGGAGCCCGCTCTGGGCTGGATTCGGGGACTGGAGCCCTCTCTGGGCTTGACGTGGAGACAGGAGCCCTTTCTGAGCTAAATTCAGGAACTTGCTTTCTAGTATAAATATCTAAACTATGCTGAATCAGGATGCATTTACTTGACAAGTAAAATTACTCAAAGTCCCCCTGTAGTGAAAATCAAGTTTTTTATGTTGTTTATTTTTTCTGTGTGGTGTTTTTAATATGCTTTTAGACAAACCGTTTGCCAATCCATTAATCAATACCATTGCTGAGTATGTTCTCCTTAAAACTGTAGTTTCCCATTGGCATTCCCAGAAATGCGTTTGAAACAGCCCTCGGTTTGCTACGTCACAAACCAATAACCAATCACATCAAGGAATCGATTCCTATCACTAGCATGCAAAATATACCAATACCGGCACAAAACCAAAAATAAATTAGAGTAAAAAACCCATGAAGCCGTGGTTTAATGTGAATTTAGAACCGCTAACTTTGAATAACAACCCGTGGCAACAGTGTAAAAGTAGCCCGGAGTCAGACCCACCTCTCCCGCATCGGCTTCTGCACCTCACACGCGTATGCTCGCCGGCACGAATCTAGAATCACAAATTGCTGTATTCGAGTCTTCAAGGCATTTTAGGACACAACATCATCAAGTAAGTAACTTTAACGAGTGTTACAGTATTCACTGTAGTTGTCCGCTAGTAAAAACTTAGTTTTATCAGTCATTATCCGTGTATGCCATTGTTTTGCCGTTTATTACAGTTTTAAAGTTCGGTAGATCAGGAGACGCTGGCTGGTGTGACTGAGTGGCGGGGCTAATTTGCATATTCATAGATCAGCTTATAGTAAATGAGGCAAGGGTGTAGATTTACATCAAAGACTATAGAAATACAAAGACAGCTCACTCCTATACTTATGAATGGGAGAAAGTGCAATGCGCAATATGGCGGGATAGTCCCGCCTTCTAAATGAAAGAGCCAATCGTTGATTGGTAAAGTCATTGCGTCACTGCAGAGGCCGTTGGAATCTCTGGTTCCCATAGAAACCTGAGGCTGGAGCAGCAGCTGCGTGTGCGCAGTCATAAGCGCGTTGGAGCTACGCATGCGCACTGGCTGGTCTAGCCTGAAAAATAAGCTTATTAAATGCTCTTTGAGCATAAGAAACAACATTCATGGGGCAGTTCATTTCAGATTTTATTGCTGATTTGAAATATGTAATTTAATCGCGAGTTCAGCGAGCCATTTTTGAGAGTTCAGGATTCCCCCATTCATATAGATAGGACTTGGACTTGGTCTTGTCTGAGCTGCCCGGAGGCGTTGCAAATATGGTGGCTAAGTGAACGGACTTTCCTTGAAAGGGACTTTGGTTACATTCAAGCTATTTTAAGGCATGATAAAATTATTTTCACAAGAAAAAACATTTAAATATGTCATTTTGATGATCAAATATAAGTTTTAAAGGATAAAATATTTGACTACAGGGGGACTTTAAGATATTTTTGTTGAAATCATAGAGCTATCTGACCCTCCATAGACAGCAACACAACTGAAATGTTCCCAGGTCCAGGAACATAGTAAATACATCGGTAAAACAGTCCATGTGACATCAGTGGCTCAACTTCAATTTTGTGACGCTTCAAGAATAATAATTTTTTCCCCCGAGTTACATCTTCTGCCATTTTAGAGACTTTCCCCTAAGCGTAAACAACGCTTAATATTTACATTTACATTTAATCATTTAGCAGACGCTTTTATCCAAAGCGACGTACAAATGAGGAGAACAATAGAAGCAATCAGACCATCGAGAGAGCAACAGTATACAAGTGCCATGACAAGTCTCAGTTAGACTAGCACAGTACACGTAGCTAGGATGTTTTTTTTAAATAGAATATGTAAGTTAGTATTAGTTAGTCAGGTGCTGGCGAAAAAGATGTGTCTTTAGATGTTTTTTGAAAATGGCTAAAGACTCAGCTGTTGGAATTGAGATCGGGAGGTCATTCCACCAGCTGGGCACAGTCCAGGAAAAGGTCCGTGAGAGTGATTTGGTACCTCTTTGGGATGGCACCACAAGGCGTCGTTCACTTGCAGAACGCAAGCTTCTGGAGGGCACATAAGTTTGAACCAGCGAGTTTAGGTATATTGGTGCAGTGCCAGTTGTGGTCTTGCTTAATATGCAGATTTAGTTCATGCTCGCGCTTTCCCCCCGAACGTAAACAACGCTGATTACGCCAAATACATTCTGAGGTACTCTCCAAAATGGTGGAAGACGTAACTCGGGGGAGAAGAATGGTTGAGTAAATTGTTATTTTTATTGTTAATTGACTGAATTTAGTCCTCCAGCAACACTTTAATTTACATCTGTCTTTACAACAGTCATAAGACATTCTTCAAAAACATCATTAATTTCTGTAGAGCTGGACATTTTAATAAGGATCAAATGAGTGAGTTCCTGTTTGTTCCTCAGTCTCTTCATGTTTGACTCTGAATGCTTCTTCAATCTTCATGTCTTCACTTTCCTCTTTAATAAACACCATATTTGTTTGTGTCTCAGTATCTTCATGTTTGACTCTGAATGCTTCTTCAATCTTCATGTCTTCACTTTCCTCTTTAATAAACACCATATTTGTTTGTGTCTCAGTATCTTCATGATTGACTCTGAATGTTTCTTCAATCTTCATGTCTTCACTCTCCTCTTTAATAAACACATCTTTGTTTGTGTCTCAGTATCTTCATGTTTGACTCTGAATGCTTCTTCAATCTTCATGTCTTCACTCTCCTCTTTAATAAACACATCTTTGTTTGTGTCTCAGTATCTTCATGTTTGACTCTGAATGCTTCTTCAATCTTCATGTCTTCACTCTCCTCTTTAATAAACACATCTTTGTTTGTGTCTCAGTATCTTCATGTTTGACTCTGAATGCTTCTTCAATCTTCATGTCTTCACTCTCCTCTTTAATAAACACCATCTTTGTTTGTGTCTCAGTATCTTCATGTTTGACTCTGAATGTTTCTTCAATCTTCATGTATTCACGCTCCTCTTTAATAAACACATCTTTATAATCTTGAGTCACATATATCTCAGTCGCTTCAGCGGGAGTTTTTCTGTGTTTGAACACGAAACACAGCGCACTAGTTCAGTGGTCAGCGCACTAGTTCAGTGGTCAGCGCACTAGTTCAGTGGTCAGCTCACTAGTTCAGTGGTCAGCGCACTAGTTCAGTGGTCAGCTCACTAGTTCAGTGGTCAGCGCACTAGTTCAGTGGTCAGCTCACTAGTTCAGTGGTCAGCGCACTAGTTCAGTGGTCAGCGCACTAGTTCAGTGGTCAGCTCACTAGTTCAGTGGTCAGCGCACTAGTTCAGTGGTCAGCTCACTAGTTCAGTGGTCAGCTCACTAGTTCAGTGGTCAGCTCACTAGTTCAGTGGTCAGCGCACTAGTTCAGTGGTCAGCGCACTAGTTCAGTGGTCAGCACACTAGTTCGCACTAGTTCAGTGGTCAGCGCACTAGTTCAGTGGTCAGCTCACTAGTTCAGTGGTCAGTACACTAGTTCGCACTAGTTCAGTGGTCAGCTCACTAGTTCAGTGGTCAGCACACTAGTTCGCACTAGTTCAGTGGTCAGCGCACTAGTTCAGTGGTCAGCTCACTAGTTCAGTAGTCAGCTCACTCGTTCAGTAGTCAGTGCACTAGTTCAGTGGTCAGCGCACTAGTTCAGTAGTCAGTGCACTAGTTCAGTGGTCAGCTCACTAGTTCAGTAGTCAGCTCACTCGTTCAGTAGTCAGTGCACTAGTTCAGTGGTCAGCGCACTAGTTCAGTGGTCAGCTCACTAGTTCAGTGGTCAGTACACTAGTTCGCACTAGTTCAGTGGTCAGCTCACTAGTTCAGTGGTCAGCACACTAGTTCGCACTAGTTCAGTGGTCAGCTCACTAGTTCAGTGGTCAGCTCACTAGTTCAGTAGTCAGCTCACTCGTTCAGTAGTCAGTGCACTAGTTCAGTGGTCAGCGCACTAGTTCAGTAGTCAGTGCACTAGTTCAGTGGTCAGCTCACTAGTTCAGTAGTCAGCTCACTCGTTCAGTAGTCAGTGCACTAGTTCAGTGGTCAGCGCACTAGTTCAGTGGTCAGCTCACTAGTTCAGTGGTCAGTACACTAGTTCGCACTAGTTCAGTGGTCAGCTCACTAGTTCGCACTAGTTCAGTGGTCAGCACACTAGTTCGCACTAGTTCAGTGGTCAGCTCACTAGTTCAGTTGTCAGCTCACTAGTTCAGTAGTCAGCTCACTCGTTCAGTAGTCAGTGCACTAGTTCAGTGGTCAGCGCACTAGTTCAGTAGTCAGTGCACTAGTTCAGTGGTCAGCTCACTAGTTCAGTAGTCAGCTCACTCGTTCAGTAGTCAGTGCACTAGTTCAGTGGTCAGCGCACTAGTTCAGTGGTCAGCTCACTAGTTCAGTGGTCAGTACACTAGTTCGCACTAGTTCAGTGGTCAGCTCACTAGTTCAGTGGTCAGCACACTAGTTCGCACTAGTTCAGTGGTCAGCTCACTAGTTCAGTGGTCAGCTCACTAGTTCAGTAGTCAGCTCACTCGTTCAGTAGTCAGTGCACTAGTTCAGTGGTCAGCGCACTAGTTCAGTAGTCAGTGCACTAGTTCAGTGGTCAGCTCACTAGTTCAGTAGTCAGCTCACTCGTTCAGTAGTCAGTGCACTAGTTCAGTGGTCAGCGCACTAGTTCAGTAGTCAGCTCACTAGTTCAGTAGTCAGTGCACTAGTTCAGTAGTCAGTGCACTAGTTCAGTGGTCAGCGCACTAGTTCAGTAGTCAGTGCACTAGTTCAGTGGTCAGCTCACTAGTTCAGTAGTCAGCTCACTCGTTCAGTAGTCAGTGCACTAGTTCAGTGGTCAGCGCACTAGTTCAGTGGTCAGCTCACTAGTTCAGTGGTCAGTACACTAGTTCGCACTAGTTCAGTGGTCAGCTCACTAGTTCAGTGGTCAGCACACTAGTTCGCACTAGTTCAGTGGTCAGCACACTAGTTCGCACTAGTTCAGTGGTCAGCTCACTAGTTCAGTGGTCAGCTCACTAGTTCAGTAGTCAGCTCACTCGTTCAGTAGTCAGTGCACTAGTTCAGTGGTCAGCGCACTAGTTCAGTAGTCAGTGCACTAGTTCAGTGGTCAGCTCACTAGTTCAGTAGTCAGCTCACTCGTTCAGTAGTCAGTGCACTAGTTCAGTGGTCAGCGCACTAGTTCAGTGGTCAGCTCACTAGTTCAGTGGTCAGTACACTAGTTCGCACTAGTTCAGTGGTCAGCTCACTAGTTCAGTGGTCAGCACACTAGTTCGCACTAGTTCAGTGGTCAGCTCACTAGTTCAGTGGTCAGCTCACTAGTTCAGTAGTCAGCTCACTCGTTCAGTAGTCAGTGCACTAGTTCAGTGGTCAGCGCACTAGTTCAGTAGTCAGTGCACTAGTTCAGTGGTCAGCTCACTAGTTCAGTAGTCAGCTCACTCGTTCAGTAGTCAGTGCACTAGTTCAGTGGTCAGCGCACTAGTTCAGTAGTCAGCTCACTAGTTCAGTAGTCAGTGCACTAGTTCAGTAGTCAGTGCACTAGTTCAGTGGTCAGCGCACTAGTTAGGGAGTCAAAGTCAGAGTTAATGACATTAAATCACTTGATTAAAAAAAAAACGCAGTAGCACTACAATTGAATAAAATAACACATTATACAGACATTTTGTATTTAGTTATGACTTAAATTTGGTATTCATTTACTTTTATATCACACTTTCATCTAAAAAGCTGGTTTGTAAATGTTATCTTCACTTGTTTTGAGCAGCTGTCTCGCGCGGTGATTCAAGAGAGTCGATTCACCGAATCATTTTTGTGAATCAATTGGTTCAATTGAGTTTCGAAAAAGCTCCGTTTCTCTATCAATACTTGCAGTGACTGAATTTATTCACACTAAACAGATTCACGATACAGGGCGCGAAATGAGACGCACTTTCTCTGTTACTCACGTGCAGATATTAGATTAAATAATATAATAACAGAATAAAGCATTGCAATGTTGCCCTCAATAATTCTTTCTGCATTGCTTGTAAATCTATAGAATTGATCGAACGGTATATATGGATTAACACATTAACAACATGCTTTAAAACACAAACCTTTCTGCAGCTCTGATGCAGGCTTATGACGTCACGTCGCCAGACCAATATAAAAGCCCTGTTCGCGCGCTGATAAAATGATAAAAATATTAAGAACTGCTAATGAAAGAGTGTAAGATTTTGTCTTTAAAAAACTGTAAGGTTTTGGTGCAATGATTTATACCAGATCTAAATTAGATTAAAATGCAAATAATGGCAAATTCATGGGTTATGATTTTTTATATATATATTAAGTGGATATTTAAAGTTAATTAAATACCTATAAAATGTATACAATGCAAAAAAAAAATAGTTTTTAGAAGATAAGATAAGAAGATAAATGAAAGCAAAAGCAATTAATATGTCAAGTAAATATATTCAAAATGGACCATTTCACAGATTTTTAATGATATCAATAGGAAAGGTCATTGCACACTGAGTCCGAGATTTTCGCATGCGTTTTTCCGTATTCATCATCCTTTCCTATCAAAATGCATGCTACGGATGCGGAAATGCAGAAAATCAAACCTGATCCGAATTTTTTCATGACGGAAGAAAGTTTCGGACTCAGTGTGTAAAGTCAAGTTTTCTAATTATATGAGTTGCTGTCTATGTAGAGTGATTCAAATCACTCACTAATGAGAGACAGTTTACAGCTGCTGAACTCCACAGAAACATCTGCTGTTTTTCTCAAATAAAAATCACATTTTATTTCATCTTATTAATTATTCCCCTTAATTTATAAAGAGTTATTTTTCATATTGTTTTGTTGTGTTCATGTATTATGCTTTATCCCATTAACTGAATGCCTCTTTGAGAGCAGACGTGAAAAATAAATACCTATAAACATGCTTATATCCTCACAACATGAGATGAAGGACAAAATAATATTTTCATGCAAATACATATCTAGCTTATATGGCACCATGAACATACATATTAGGGCTGCTTCTACCTATTATTTTTGCTGATTAATTGGTCGATTATTTTTTTTATTATAGGAGACATCTTGAAGCGCTACCTGCTGATTAAAGAAAGTTAAAAGGCCTTTATTTGAGATAGCCAGAATGTGAATAAAGGCTTTTTAACTTTCTTGGACCAGAAGAAGTGCCTTGGATTCTTCTATGTTTTTTTTATTAGTCAACTAATCTAACCATTTTTAAATTAAATCTAATAATCTTAATAAAAAAAAATTAACTAGCAGTTTTTATTCTTCAGTCATTTTAAGGTAAATTGGGAAAATGCATCTGGAAATTTGGGACACACATTTTTATCTCATTTGAACTTTGATAATATAATTGCTTACAACAAGATGCTATACAAATAGTTTTTTGGACACACAGCAGCCACAATGGCACTTATATATATATATTTTTTTTTTTTCCTTTTTATTCAAAACATTCCCAAACGCATTAACTATATCATGAAATATCTCAATTCTCACTTTTATAGATTATGATGGTCAAAGTAGCCTAATAATGCAGTCTATTAACTATGCATAAAAAACTCTGTTTACTGAAGTAACAGATTATGGGTGTCACGCCATAACATATTTAATATAACTGACTTTATATTTAATGTGAATATTAAAAACATTGCAAGTTAGGCTACTTATCATAACACTGTCATTGTACAGAAAGAGAGCAAAGAACATTTACACTGACAGTCGAGTCTCTGGGGCCCTCTCTGGGCTAAACTCAGGAACTGGAGCAATACAGTACAATAAACGTTACAATTTCTAAATGTCACGGACGTACTTTGTTATCTGTCCTTATTTAACAGGACAGAGAACTAGACAACTCCTGCACATGACATGCCCGAATTAAGAAATCGTTGAACTTTTTTTTTTTATTAATTCCATTGATCTTAGTGAAAATGTGAGCACATTGTATTATTTCTTTCCCATTATTAAACAAGAAACGAATAAATAAAACCTGGCCACGATTTAGCCAAAACAATGAAACTAAATAGCCTACTGGACAAATTAATAAAACGTCTTTAAGTTTAAACTCACAAGTTCTTTCATTATTCAACAAATACATATATAACGAAATAGTATTTTGTAATATAAAAACTAATAAAGGGATACTAAAACTTTCAGCTGAAAATTGAAAATATGGCCAATTCCAGCGTTACGGACATTCAGTCAAAACCTGGAATAAAGCATAAATTCTCATAAAATGTATTTATTACCAATATACTGAACCATCTCTTTATATTTTTCTAAACATAGAGTCCAGACATAAAAAAATATCCGTCTATAAACCTGTTTTATATTTTAGATAAATACTCATGCCTTACGGAAGTGACAAAAAAGACAAGAGTTCTTGAGAGACAACAAATTTAGATGTTCTGTAATTTACAAAGCACAAACCAGAAGCAACAATATTTGCCAAATGGAGAAGGGTTGGCTATTTACAAAACCCAAAATAATCAATTTTGTTTACATTTTCGTTTTTGTGTTTCAGAGGAAAAATCAACACTTTGCCTAAACCTGCTCTGAGGTTGAAACGCTCATGAGCCATCAGATATGAAAGAGCAGCGATTCACCTTTGCAGTAGAGGTCTGCGCGGGACGGTTTTTTTCAGTCCCGCTCCCGAGAGGTTATATTCCGATTATATATCAGAGGTTATATATTCACTCTTTGTTCACCCGCTGTCCGCTTAGAATCATTTTTTTCCCGACCCGACTGTTCTCGCTAAATTTAGATTTCGTTTCCAGAATCTCACATTTAAATTTCTGCTACTGAAAGAAAGAGAGATAAGCTAACAAATAAAAGTGTAGTCTGCACAAATGTGTATTTGTTATTTTATTCGTCTTAAGTCTTGAATTTATTGACTTTGACTTTAATTTATATTAATTATTTTAAGACACAAAATTCATTTAACATTTTATGTAACACAGTAGGGAAAAAAAGTGTCACAGAGAATTTTTTTTTGTATTTTACAAAATGAAAATATTGTACAACAATTGTATTTATTTTTATTCGTCTTGTCAGGAAACAATTCGTTTAACATTTACAACACAATAGGAAAAGTGTCGCAGAGAGAGAGAAAAAAGTAAGTTGTACAAAAATAGCCTATTAGCTATTTTTATTCGTCTTGTCAAAATATTAAATTCGTTTTGACATTTTTCTGTTAACATAGTAGGAAAAGTGTCGCAGAGAAAAAATGATAAAAATATTTCAAGTTTTTCCGTGCCATTGATCCTGCTGATCACAACTGGACTACGAATTATCTTTGCTCTTTGTGTCCGCAAAGCAAGAGAATGGTAGTCATTCATTTCACTTCATAATAATAAAGACGTCATGCACCTCAAAAAAATTAAGTTTATGCCTATATGTAAGCATAACAATTACTGTGTATAACATTAAATCGATGATTAATTTATATTTAATCAATGTTTAAAGATTTAGAGAATAAAGTTTGTGCAAGTACTAATTCACATGGTTCTATTCACCCAGCAGCTAGGCTAAAAATTACACAAATTCAACCCAATGATTTTTAGATTGTCAATATATTAACTGAAACCTTAACATTGAAATACATCGAACTAAATGATCGTAAAATAAACATTTTCTGTATTTTCTAATAACGGGCCTTAGCCAAAAGTTTGTGTTTTTGCATTCTTTGTGTACTGAAGAGATGAAATACAGCAGGCTATTATGATCAGCAATTTTCTTTAATAAATAATGAAAAAACATCAATAAATATAAATTTCTACATTCCGGTAGAACCCGCGTCGCGCTATACCACCGCTGGCAAAACCTTCTGAAGGTGATTAATGTATTTATTGCAGGTCGTTTTTGTCAGGTGGTCTGTCCAGAAGGTCACAATGGCCTGGAGAAGCTCAGCTTTGTTGCATGGTTTAGCCTCAGGTCTGACAAACTCCTTCAGTGCGTGCCAAACCAGCTCGATGGGGTTGAGATCTGGTGATCTGCCGGCAAGAGGCAAGTTAAGAGGAAATTTGCTTTTGCTCATTTCATGAACGAGTTTGTCTAACATAAAGCAACCAAGAACAAAAAGACACATACTCGGCTGGTGTTTTCACCCAGTTGATCCCCTCCTCAGCAATACACTGTCTTGACGCTGTATGTTTTGGATCATTATCTGTATTATAAATAAAGATAAATATTGGAAAACTTTCTTCCAGAAATTATCCAAAAAAAAAATTTGTTAATTTTTACCTTGGAAGAAGCGATGAGGTCCTATAAAGTGGTGCTGAATGTATGGTGCCAGCGCTGATTTTATTATGCTTTCTTGGTAATAGTGTCGGTCCATAATTCCTGTATATTTGCAAGTCAAAATTCAGCGATATTTAGAAACTATTTAAGATGCTGTTAAAATTTAAGCTGTACAGTATTTTTGAACTAAACTTCGAAGACAACTATTGGTCCTGGTCCCTGACGGGATATGGCCCCCCAAACATGAAGTTTAATGGGATGTTTGGCCTTCGGTTTTGCAACGTGCCGACCCTTTTTTTTTATAGCACATCAAAGCAAAGCGCTCCAAAGCAACGGTTGTTTCGTCAGCAAATATTACATTGTCAAAGGTCTCCTCAACATCCATCCACTGCTGCACTTGGCTAAGGCGCAGGGCCTTGTTGTTGTCCCTGATCATAGGGTCTGTGAAAATATTTCACTCTTTGTAAAAAAATGCATAAATATTTGAAAATTAGTCACTGTACAGTATAGCTATGATCATAGATGCTTACCGGGCTTTGCCATAAGTCCATCCAAGTTTTATGGACCTTCTGATGGTGCTGATTGATATTTTTAACTGCAATCGGGACTGAAGCTCGTTTTGAAAGTTCATCGTCTTAATGCACTATTTCCTCAATGCATTGAAGTACAGCACTATAAAAAAAGAATTACATTTCATGCCATGTCAGCTTAATGTAGATTTTTATACGATAACTTACAAACACTAAACATACCCGGTCACTTTCAATACAGATGGTTTTTTAGTTGCAGTAGTCTGGCGACGAAGACGACAATGTCGTCTAATAGTGTCACTGGAGAAATGAACACCTGACTGCATCAAGAATGTTCTGATGTCAGAAAAATGATGCCCTACTATCCACAAAACCTGATCTTCATGCTCATCTCCAGGGAAATCTTTGTCATGGTTGACTCTGTAACAGATTTTACACGAGTTTATACAGAGTTTTATACTTGTACTACAATTGTATTGCCTGTGGTACAAAAACATTCTGCCTCTGTAGCAAACTGATATAACGGAAATGGTATAATGACTATCTCAGAGTTTTTATTAGAATACAACCAAAAAATACAGGAAATGTATAGGCAGTATTAAAACACAGAAAGAAACAAAATGGTGGCCTAAGACTTGTGCACAGTACTGTAAGTGCAAAAACATTAACGTTCAGCATCAATATCTGAGACCGTCCGATTACTTTAATTTCTTTCTATAAGAAAAATGCTTATCACTTAAAAAAAAATTAAAATCTAAATTAGGCAAAAACATTTGTATAGTCATAACAATTTGTATGATTTGTAATAACACCCAAATGCAAACTGATGCAGATTTATATAAGACAGAAACTCCTGTTTGCTAAATGCTAAATATTGATGTAATATTGTATTATATGTATCTTTAAACATACAACAGCCTTGTTTACTCTTCAAATCAAGATCTGTCCCAGGTTAACATACCTTATTTACACTAGCTTCTCTGCTATTTTAGCCATTTGACCTCATCATTGTAATCTTCCTGTATGAGCACACAGCCCGGTGCCAAACTGCAGTTTAAGTATGAGTTTTTTTTAGTGTCTTTTACTTTTAGAGGGCGTAGGAAACACCAAGACATACAGCTCAAGGTTCAAGGGTTCAAGGTTCTTGTTTATTTGTCACATACACAATCATACAGGGTATAATCAGTAGTGAAATGTAGGTCAGGACGGGTCCGCTCAATGGACAGTGCAAAAAAAATAAAAATAAAAGATGATACATAACACAGGAGCATATATATAATATAGGTAGGAATAAGATAAAAAATAAAGTAATAATAATAATAATAGTAAAAACAAGAATAAAATAAGGAGTAAAATGTGCAATGAACTAAAATGTGCAATATAGTCTACTGTGGGTTTAATAAATATTAATATAACCAGGGATGTGCAACCAGGGATGACAGCATTATCATTTAGGCATTGGCGCCAGAAATAAGAGGAAAACGTGGCGCGATCGGAGTATGATGTCTAAACGAGACAAAAATCCAAACAATGTTTCGGTTAACATTATGGTTTGTAAACAATGTAATTACATTTTCAGTTTTAAAAATCTAATTCTTACCTTGGATACACTGAAGGCAAACGTCTTCTCCCGAAAATTACAGCAAAGCAGTCAGTGAGTAGTAATGGCGTCGGCGCGATGCAGCGCGTGCCGCGTGGTGGATGGGAAATGCTGAATGAAATCTCGCGGGATCCACCAGGGCTGCATCTCGCGGTAGTTTGATGTCATGGTTGATGGGATCTCGCGAGAAAGTTGTCAGCACAATTAAAGTGGCTACTTTTTTTTTTTGTGCTAAATGTCAGTGGAAAAATGGGTAGAAATGCATGAGTGTTGGAATCATAGACTGTAAAAAAAGGAGTTGTCTTTCTCATCCTGTACGAATCACATAACACAGGGAATCACACAGGGAATAAAACACTGAATCCATATGAAATTTGCAATATGTTTAACTGTCCCCAGACTTTAGGCCTACAAGGTAGGCTAAATAATAATAATAATAATAAATAATAAATCCATAAAAAATATGCGTAGGCTATTGATGTTTTACAGTAAATGTCTGTAAAAGTATAGGCTACATTACAAATTAATTAATTTATAATTAAAAAAAAATCCACCATGTCTGTAAAAGTATAGGCTACTGTACATTATAATGGACAATAACCAGGCAGAAAATGACCAGTTCTTTTTCAGCTCTCTCTCTCTCTCTCTCTCTCTCTCTCTTATAAATTAATTCATTAATTAGTTTACTCATTTTTTACAGTGTACATTGAAAATGCAGGCCAGTCCTCTAGCCGAACTTCATTAGAGGTCTGCATTTCCGCGGCTCTTGCGCAGGAACCACGGGACCCGACCAGATTTCTTGCGCCTTGGGAATACAACATGGTAGCGGTCGGTAACTCTGGTGTAATTTGAATGGGAGCGGGTGGTCTAACAATATCCCGTTCCCAGCGTCCATTCAGAACAGCATATCTGCACTTATTGACCACCAGTACAGCCTGCACTCAACTGTTATGCACACGCTGCACGCATGCTTCCTGCATCATGTATTTTATTTGCGCGGTCTGTGCGCAGCGATGCTCAGAGCAGGCTGTACCGATGGTGAATATACGGCAGGTTGTCGATCAGTGACAGAGCAGAATAAGGATGGAGCAAAGTGATGCTGCGCTGTCCTTGAAGGACGATCAACTTCAAGTTCATTTTTAAACTCAAAAATAAGATTACTTTTAATTATTTAAAAAACACCATTATTTTATTTAAAATAAATAATTATTTTATTGACAAAATATTTTAGTTTGTCTTGTATATTTTTTTCATAAAATCAGATTACATTTTAGGCTGTCACATGGTCATGTTACAACGTGCCCCTCGGATGTTACAATGTACCCCACCTACGGGGCATGTTGTCACATTTCACTTCCAATTTTTGAGGGTAAATAAAGAAAAACGTATACACTGTATTTATGAAACAAAGTGACATATTTGTACTAGCCAAGTGTGAAATTACTGTGGATAAAAAATTATACTCTGAACACGAAGTGAATTTACACAATTTGAGAAAGTCAAAAAGTGTTACTTTGTGCCCCGCTCTCTCCTACACTTTTATTTAGCTTATCTCTCTTTCAGTAGCGGAAATTTAAATGTGAGATTCTGGAAACGAGAACTGAAAAAACAGTCCCACGCAGACCTCTATTTCACATTTCCATTTTATTGAACAAGCGTGTGAACCGTCCCTTTGCGCCACCTGGTGGTGATTTCGCAAACGACTTTCACATCTGAGTGATTTTGTATTTGCCGCTGCGACCGCAACGGTAAGCGCGGCGGGAATAGGCATTCTGGTTGACTACCTACTGTATGTCTATGATTGGCTACAACGCTGCAAAAAACTTATATTTATCCATCTTAAATTGTTAAATGATACTCTTTACATAAATTCTTGCAAAGAGGAAGGGAATATGACTTCTGTTTATTGTAGTTCTACTGATAAATGATCATTCCATATTGACATTTCATGTGTAGTAGATTTGACATTTACTAAACATTAACAATACTCCAGAACACTCCAAAACACCTTAATTTATTTAGGAAGAACAAGATAAAACATGTTGTATAGCATGTGTCAAACGTGCCCGCAGGCCTATTCTGGCCCACCACATCATTTAATGCTGCCTGCTAGAGCATATGATTATCTTAAAATAAAAACAAATCTATGCTGCTTTATATCGTAAATTATGAAAGTGCATATCAGTAACACAAGTTTTGTTGGCATGCTATTTATACACAGAAATTGACTTTGGCATGCATATGATACGCAATGGCTAGGATTAGTGGAGTGGGGTAGGTGCGTGTATGCCAAAACTGCAAATCATATGCACGCCAAACACGTGCGTATCATATGCATGCCAAGACATTGCGTACAGTGCTTGAGAGGGGCCGGTATGGCTTCTATATTTTATTACTTCTATATTTAAGTATTTCTATATTTTAAATTTAAGACTTTAGCGTACCGGCACTTCTGACATGTTTCCGGAACAGTCAAAGTGTCAGCATCTGAGTGATTAGAAATGACACCATACAAACTACACTACTCAGGAGGGAGCACCGTGACTTACCTCTCATCTTGACAATTCATGTTAATGAAAGCAAGCTGAGTCGGGCTGAGTCAGGGGGCATGCAGTAAAATAGTAATTAATTACTGATTTAAAATCAGTAAATTTTAACGAAAGCAATACCTTATAAAAATGAAAAGAACCAGGTTTTTGCGATCAGATCAACCGGTAAACTTC